>CAUYQU010050963.1:0-90218 GCA_963574635.1 Cheracebus regulus
TTGGCTGTAGGTTTGTCATAAATGGCTTTTACCATTTTATGATATGTTCCATCGATACCTAGTTTACTGACAGTTTTTAGCATGAAGGGCTGTTGAATCTTGTCAAAGGTCGTCTCTGCATCTATTGAGATAATCATGTGGTTTTTGTCTTTGGTTCCGTTTATGTGATGGATTACGTTTATGGACTTGTATATGTTGCACCAGCCTTGCATCCCTGGTATGATGCCTACTTGATCATGATGGATAAGCTTTTTGATGTGCTGTTGCAATTGGTTTGCCAGTATTTTATTGAAGATTTTTATGTCAATGTTCATCATGGATATTAGCCTGAAGTTTTCTTTTTTACTTGAGTCTCTGCTTGGTTTTGGTATCAGGATGATGTTGGTCTCATAAAATGAGTTATGGAGGATTCCCTCCTTTTGTATTTTTTTGATACGGTTTCAGAAGGAATGGAAGCAGGTCCTCTTTGTATGTCTGGTAGAATTTGACTGTGAACCCGTCTGGACCTGGACTTTTTTTGGTTGGTAGGCTATTGATTGCTGCCTCAACTTCAGCCCTTGTTATTGGTCTATTCAGGGTTTCAACTTCCTCCTGGTTTAGTCTTGGTAGAGTACAAGTATCCAGGTATTTATCCATTTTGTCCTCGTTTATTGGTTTAGGCACATAGAGCTGTTTGTAGTAATCTCTGATGGTAGTTTGTATTTCTGTGGAATCTGTGGTGATATCCCCTTTATCTTTTTTTATTGCATCTATTTGATTCTTCTCTCTTTTCTTTTTTATTAGTCTGACTAGTGGTCTATTTTGTTGATCTTTTCAAAAAACCAGCTCCTGGATTTATTGATTTTTTGAAGGGTTTTTTTGTGTCTCTGTCTCCTTCAGTTCTGCTCTGATTTAGTTATTTCTTGTCTTCTTTTGAGTTTTTTTGATCTTCCTCTTCTAGCTCTTTCAATTTTGATGATAGGTTGTCAATTTTAGATCTTTCCTTGTTTCTCATGTGGGCATTTATTACTATAAATTTCCCTCTCGACACTGCTTTAAAGGTGTCCCAGAGATTCTGGTAAGTTGTCTCTTCATTCTTATTGGTTTTGAAGAACATCTTTACTCTGCCTTCATTTTGTTGTTTATCCAGTGGATACTCAGAAACAAGTTGTTCAGTTTTCAAGTGGTTGTATGGATTTGAGTGTGTTTCTTAATCATGAGTTGCTGTGTTCTGATAGACTGTTATGATTTCCATTCTTTTGCATTTGCTGAGGAGTGATTTGCTTTCAATTATGTGGTCAATTTTAGAGTAAGTGCAATGTGGTGCTGAGAAAAATGTATATTCTGTGGATTTGGGGTGGAGCATTCTGTATATGTCTATTAGGTCCATTTGGTCCAGCTCTGCATTCAAGTTCTGGATGTCCTTGTTAATCTTCTGTCTCATTGATCTAATATTGACAGTGGAGTGTTGAAGTCTCCCACCATTACTGTGTGGGAGTCTAAATCTCGTTTTAGGTCGTTACGAACTTGCTTTATGTATCTGGGTGCTCCTGTGTTGGGTGTGTATATATTTAGGATAGTTAGCTCTTCTTTTTGGATTGATCCTTTTACCATTATGTAATGCCCTTCTTTGTCTCTTTTGATCTTTGTTGGTTTGAAGTCCATTTTATCAGAGAGTAGGATTGCAATCCCTGCTTTTTTTGTTCTTCATTTGCCTGGTAAATCTTCTTCCATCCCTTTATTTTGAGTCTGTTTGTCTTTGTATGTGAGATGGGTTTCCTGAATATAGCACACCAATGGGTCTTGACTTTTTATCCAGTTTGCCAGTCTGTGTCTTTTGATTCAGGCATTTAGGCCATTTACATTCAATATTAATATTGTTATGTGTGAATTTGATCCTGCCATTTTGTTACTGGCTGGTTTTCCTGCCCGTTAGTTGACTCATTTTCTTCATTGCATTTTTGGTCTTTGCCATTTGGTGTGCTTTTGTGGTGGCTGGTACTTGTTCCTTTCCATGCTTAGTGCTTCTTTCAGGAGCTCTTGTAGGGCAGGTCTGGTGGTGACAAAATCTCTCAGTAGTTGCTCATCTGTAAAGGATTTTATTTCTCCTTCACTTATGAAACTTAGTTTGGCTGGATATGAGATTCTGGGTTGAAAGTTCTTTTCTTTAAGGATGTTGAATATTGGCCCCCACTCGCTTCTGGCTTGTAGGGTTTCTGCCAAGAGATCCACTGTGAATCTGATGGGCTTCCCTCTGTGAGTGACCTGACCTTTCTCTCTGGCTGCCGTTATCAGTTTTTCCTTCATTTCAACTCTGGTGAATCTGACGATTATGTGCCTTGGCGTTGCTCTTCTTAAGGGATATCTTTGTGGAATTCTCTGTATTTCTTGGATTTGAATGTTGGACTGCCTTGCTAGGTTGGGAAGTTCTCCTGGATAATATCCTGGAGCATGTTTTCCAGCTTGGATTCATTCTCCCCACCATATTCAGGTATACTGATCAAGCGTAGATTAGGTCTTTTCACATAATCCCATATTTCTTGGAGGCTTTGTTCATTTCTTTTCACTTTTTTTTCTCTAATCTTCCCTTCTCTATTTCATTGAGTTGATCTTCAGTCTCTGATATCCTTTCTTCTGCTTGATCCAGTTCGGCTATTACAACTTGTGTTTGCTTCACGTAGTTCTTGTGTTGTGTTTTTCAGCTCTATCAAGTTGTTTATTTTCTTCTCTAAGCTGGTTTTTCTAGTTAGCATTTCGTCTAATGTTTTCTCAAGGCTTTTGATTTATTTGCATTGAGTTAGAACTTGTTCTTTTAGCTCAGAAAAGTTTGTTATTATCCACCTTCTGAAGCCTGTTTCTGTCAATTCGTCACACTCTTTCTTGGTCATGTTGCGTTCCCATATTGTCGGGGAGTTGTGATCCCTTGAAGGAGAAGAGGTGTTCTGGTTTTTCATGGTTTCCTCTTTTTTGTGCTGGTTTTTCCCCATCTTCATGGATTCACCTGGCTGTGATCTCAGGGAGCTGCTTGATGAGGTTGCTTGTCTGCCTGTAGAGGCACTATTGGGTTTCTAGGGACTCCTTCAGTTTACTAGGTAAGCTTCCTGTATCTTTTTGGTTTACACTGGGAGGTTAGGCCCACCTCTTCCACTGACCTGGAGGCACTGCTGGGTGGTCAAGAACACCGTCCCATTGCTATGTAGGCTTCTTGTGTTTTTTTGTTAAAATATGAAGCCTAGTCTCACCCTTTTAATTGTGGGTTGTGTCTTTCCTCCACAGAGCTGGGTCATTCAGGGTTCAGCTCAGACTGAGGCACTGGCTGTGTAACCCACTAGAGTTAGTGCTTCAGCCCTCTGGGGTTTGTGGGGGAGGATAGGGACCCGCCCAGCTGCACCGTCTGTCTTCCTGCTTTCAGCTCCTCTGTCTCCGGGCAGGGGGAGGGGGCGATAGCTCGGTCTGCAGGCTTTCCCGGCCGGCTTATGGGCTTATGCGTTTGCTTAGATCTGTGCGCCAATCCGGGACACCATCCTGGATTATTATTCAACTCTGTGCTTGTAATTCCCAGCACTTGATTGGCAAAGATCCCCTGTTCTGTGTATTGCTGTGGCTTTGGGGGAAGCGCTGTATCTGGACTGGAATGCCAGAGGGGGATCCTCTGACTCACTGGTCAGATGCACTTTCTGGGTGAAGTGGCACCCCTCCCCACCTCAGTCTGCCCTGTCTGGGCTTTGCTTACTGTCAGATCAGATGCATTGAAATGCACCTGGTACCTTGGTTGGAGCTAGGAGATCTCGATTTCTGCATCTTTCTCACTGGGTGTTGTGCACTGGAGTTGTGTCTATTCGGCCATCTTGACTCCAAATCCTCAAAGCTGTTTTCTTTTCCTTAGCTTCAGATCTGTACAGAAGCCTCCATGCCCTCAGATATCTCTGCCACCTCAAACCCAGCCCTTCCCAAATGCTCCAGCCCCTGAGCTGCACCCCCACCTGGCTCTCCCTCTCCCCTCCCCCACTGCTGGTCTGAGTGTTGACAGTCCTTCCCGTTTAATATTGTTCTGTCTATGGCACTACCCTGGTGTAAACCCCCACTGTGTGCTGCCCAGCCCGTGGGCAGGAAGGAGCCCCTGGAATGTAGTAACTAAGCTTCAGGCTCTAGCCAAGGACTACCAGGGTCACAGCTTGGTTCTAGCACTTACAAGCTAACCAACGCTGGTCCAGTGACTCTGTGTCTCAGTCTCCTTTTCTGTGAAAAGAGAGGGATGATAGTCCCTGGCCCACAGTGCTGTGAGGATTGAAGGAGAGGATGTGTAGAGAGGTCACAGAGCAGCATGTGGTCCACAGTAACATGTTCCATACACACCAGCTACTGTTATGTCTTACTGTTTCCTTGCTCCCTTTCCTGCCTCCTTTGAATCCATTTTCCTGCAGTGATCACTTTCAAATAAACTCTGATCATAACACCTTCCTGCTGAAAACACTTGCAAAGTTGCCCATGGTTTTTAAGAACAGCCTAAATCCGTAACAAGGCCTCCAAGGCTGGGTGTGGCTTGGGCCCTACCTCCCTCTCCAGCCCATCTTGCACCCTCTCCCTTTTGTTCTCAGGGTTCCAGATGCCTGGCCCTCTTTCAGTTCTTCAAACTGGAGGAGCTTCCCTCCACCTCAGGGCTCTACACAAGCTGCTTCCTCTGCCCGGAATGCTGACTCATCCTTCCCAGATCAGTGTGAGCCTCGTCACTTCCTCAGGGAGACCTTGCCCAGCCTCCCTCACAAAGTCAAAGCAGGCTGTGGCACCCATCACACTTCTCCTTCAATGGCGTTCCTCAGGGTCACCATCTGACACATTTGTGTGGTTACTGGATCAACACCTCTCTCACTGTTACAGTGAAAACTCTGTGAAGGCAGGGAGCATGACTATTTTTGGTTTATTCCAACCCTCAGAGCCTAGAGTAGTTCCTGAAATGCAACAAGGTAGGTGCTCAATTAATACCTTTGAAATAAGGAAGGGGCTGGGCGAGGTGGCTCACACCTGTCATCCCAGCACTTTGGAGGCCATGGTGGGAGGATCATTTGAGGCCAGGACTTGAGAGCAGCCTGGGCAACATAGCAAAACTCTATCTCTACAAAGAATTTTATTTTTATTCAGTTTTTTGAGACAGAGTCTGGCTCTGTCGCCCAGGCTAGAGTGCAGTGGCACAATCACAGCTCACTGTAGCCTCAGCCTCCCAGGATCAAGCAACCCTCCCACCTCAGTCTCCCAAGTAGCTAGGACTATGGATGTGCACCACCATGCCCAGCTAATTTTTTTTATGTTTTGTAAGAACAGGGTCTCCCTATATTGCCCAGGCTGGTCTTGAACTCCTGGACTCAAGCAATCCTCCTGCCTTAGCCTCCCAAAGTGCTGGGATTACAGGTGTGAGCCACTGCACCTGGTCTGCTATAAAACATTAAAAAATTTCCCAGGCATGGTGATGCCTATCTGTAGTTCTAGAGGATTGCTTCAGCCCAGGATGTTTAGGCGATAGTGAACTGTCATTGCGCCACCGCACTCCAGCCTGGGTGACAGAGTGAGACCCTGTCTCAAGAAAAGAAATAGCGAAGAGAAGAGAAGGAGAAGAAAAGAAAAAGAAAAGCTAAAAGGGAGGGGAAAAAAAAGAAGGAGAGGGAAGAAAAATGCATGCTGGTACCCTTGCCTGTTCTGGAGATCACACTGCCCTGAGGATTTCTGTCAGTCTCCAGGAACCATCTCATTCCATAAGCCTCGTGTGCTTTTCTCACTTCCTACTGCCTTTGCTTCATTAAGGTGTTGATTCTCAATTCAATTCCAATGTTTGTTCTATAGGAAAAATGGTCCTTACATTGGCATGATGCTGTGACCTCTGAATGCAGTTTCTGGTTTGTTTTTTGTGTGTTTGTTTTGTACAGACATTTTGTCATTTCAAGAAAGGATAAAGTGATAGATATGAAGTTGCGGGGGAAAAAAGTCCACCAAACCAAATCCAAAGGGATTCCCTGCCCAGCACAGCACAGCAGCTCACTCTCTGGTACTTCTGCCCCACACTGAGGAGAGACCCACAGGAGGAGCTCCGGCACAAGCCGATGGCAGTGGAAGAAAAACAACAGGAGGAAAGAACAGTCTCCCACATCGCCATTTGCAGCCTCCCAGAGAAAGCAGGGAAAGTGAAACGAACATGAATAAAAGAAGCCATTTCTCCGAACTAAAGACAGAAGAGAAGGCTACTCCTCCTGCTGCATGTGGGTGAACAAAGATGGGCTCCAGAGGAACCAGAGGAGGAAGAATGCCAGCGTTGAGAAGTTTCCCCTTAATCCCACTCCATTCCTGCATGAGTGAGGCAACCAAAGGCCAGAGAAGTGAAGGGATTTGCAGAGTTCACACAGAGGTGAGCTAGAGGTAAGGAAGTGGGTTTACTGAGTGACTACTGCTTTGAGCTCCTCCCCGTAGATTAAGTATTTTGCCCTGATTTAATCTTACATAACGATTTGAAGTAGATTTCACAGTTTCTTCATATATATGTACACACACACACACACACACATATATATATATATTTTCTTTTTTTGACAGAACAAAACATGGATACTCCAAAATGCCCAGCATGAAGATATAAAGCTACCCAGTGGAAACATGCTGTGGCTCACACTGCAGAGTATCCCTGCTCCGCCATGTCCCTAGCCAGCACCCTGCACCTGAAGGCCCTTATCTGGAGGGTGACCACGTGCTCTGCTTTGCCTGAGTCAGACCTGGTTTACACCTGTTGTCCTGGTGTCATTAGTAATAGCACCTCCTCTCTCTCTCAAAAGTGCCTTATTGGAGGCTGAGTGTGGTGACTCATACCCGTAATCCCAGCACTTTGGGAGGCTGAGGTGGGAGGATCGCTTGAGTCCAGGAGTTTGAGACCAGCCTGCATAACTCAGTGAGACCTCATCTCTACTAAAAAAAACCTTTTTAATGTAAAAGGTGCCCTGTTTCACATAACACGTTTATTGTATGATCACTGTGCTGTCTTTAAAACGGGAATATTAATGTTACTTAGGTCATGGAGCGGCTGCAAGGAATCAATGAGATGTTGCACATAAAATGCATGGCCTCTAGTCCGTGCTCAATAAATGTTAGCTGTTATTATTATTATTGGGGTGGCATCTAGAGAGGGGGCAGCAAGGAGTGATGCCAAGCTTCTCATTTGACATTTTCACCTTGGTCTCTGTGAATGATGCTCCCTGTAGCTGTGCAGTGGCAGCTTTTGTGGCTTCAGACTGCCTCTGCATGGGCAGCACTAGCCATTCTAGAGACATATGTGGGCACCATGCTTGCCACTTCTACTTCTGCACCAATCAAATTCACCACTTGCTCCTTCTTTGGTCACATTGTCTGGACCAAATTTTTTTCTTTTATTGAAAAGTTTACAGCCCAGATTTCTTTTTTTTTTTTTTTTTTTTTTTTAAGAAAGAGTCACACTCTGTCACCAGGGCTGGAGTGCAGTGGCACAATCTCAGCTCACAGCAACCTCCACCTCCCGGGTTCAAGTGATTCTCCTACCTCAGCCTCCAGGGAAGCTGGGATTACAGACCCAGCTAAATTTTTGTATTTTTAGTGGAGACAGGGTTTCCCCATGTTGGCCAAGCTGCTCTCAAACTCCTGACCTCATGGTTTGCCTGCTTCGGCCTCCCAAGGTGCTGGGATTACAGGTGACCTTAGATAAGATCCTAAGACTCTAAAAGGAGAGTCTGAGCAGACAACTTCTAGGTTCTAAAGCTCCACATTTTGGGGACTTGATTGAAGAGCCACATTAATTACTTTTATTAGTAGGTTCAGGTGTACAGTATTTTTTAAACATCCTTCTTCCAAACTATAAACTTACCATTCATGAAGCACTTACTATCAGTTAGGTGACATACTTGGTTCCGCAGAGTATACCTCCGTCTCATTTTAAGCAGTTCACATTCTCCAAATGGATGAGTAGTCAGGGCACACATACCCACCAATAAGGTAACAGAGACCTGGAAATTTTAGGCAAAGAGAATAGACATAGAAAGTTTAGGCAATATTTAAAGGATTCCCAAATGAAAACACCTAGAGACAACAAATCTAATCTGTTTGCCATTTAAGTTAGGGTATTAGTTTATCTGTTCCACAGTCACTCAACATATACTCTGTATAACACACCATGCTTGGTGATAGAGGACATCCAAAGATGATGCTGGAAGTTCTAATACAGGTTTAAACTGGCCTGAGCCCAGATTTCTTAAAGAGGAAGAGGAAGAGTGTCAAGCAGAGAATCCTGCAGAGCATCCCTACCCCCAGCCCAGCCCATGCTAATTAAGTGAGTGACTTAAGGAAGTTGCCTCCTCTTAGAAATTAAGAGGTGGGCGTGAGTATTTTCCTCTGGCCTCCTTAAATGTTCTTGATTACAGTAATAATAATAATAAAAAAAGCTCTATTGCCTCCTATTGGAGGGAAGGCTACTGGAAACTCCTCATTCCCTGAAGAACCTAATTGTCGATGCTAGTTCATCTAGACAGGTGTTCTTTAGATTGCTTTTGCTAATGCCTTTTCACCAGAAAGATCAATTTAAATGTTGTTTGAGCTAATTAGTTATTGCTTCTGTGTTCATCCAAATTTATGTATTTGATTCCACGTACTGGATGAGGCATTACCTTCCAAGTCTATAAGCTTACACAAGGTAGGTAATTTTCAATTTAGTTCTTTGTCTTCTTCATTTTATACAAAGTATGCATATATTTCTTTTATTATTTAAAATGCCACCAGGTGTTGTGGCTCATGCCTGTAATCCTAACACTTTGGGAGGCTGAGGTGGGTGGTTTGCTTGAGCCCCGGCGTTCGAGACCAGCCTGGGCAACAGAGTGAGACCATGTCTCTACCAAAAAAAAAAAAAAAACAAAAAAACAAAAATTAGCTGGGCATGGTGGTGCACACCTGTAGTCCAAGTTACTTGGGAGGATGGGGTGGGAGGATCACTGGAGCCCGGCAGGTTAAGACAGCAGTGAGCCTAGCTTGCGCCACTGCACTCCATCCTCGGTGACAGAGTCAGACTCTGTCTCAAAAAAAAAAAAAAAAAAAAAAAAAGAAAAGAAAACACAAAAACAAAATAAAATGCCTAGTTTAAACCTGTATTAGAACGTCCAGCAACATCTTTGGATATCCTCTATCACCAAGCAGGGTGTGTTATACAGAGTGTATGTTGAGTGACTATTTGTGGAACAGATAAACTAATACCCTAACTTAAATGGCAAACAGATTAGATTTGTTGTCTCTAGGTGTTTTCATTTGGGAATCCTTTAAATGTTGTCTAACTTTTTTGTGTCTATTCTGTTCTCTTTGCCTAAAATTTCCTCCATTTCATCTCTGTCTCTGGAAATCTTGCCATTCATTCAATGTTCTCTTCAAATGCCAGTTCCTCTGTGAAACCCAGCTTACAGTCTCCAACCAGATATCATGGAGTCAGTCTTAGAACAAAGGATCTGGAAAGGGCCACATCTAGTTTTCCTAATTCCGCATGACTCCAGGTCTCTGTTACCTTATTGGTGGGTATGTGTGCCCTGACTACTCATCCATTTGGAGAATGTGAACTGCTTAAAATGAGACAGAGGTATACTCTGCGGAACCAAGTATGTCACCTAACTGATAGTAAGTGCTTCATGAATGGTAAGTTTATAGTTTGGAAGAAGGACATTGAAAAAATAGGGTATACCTGAACCTATTAATAAAAGTAATTAATGTGGCTCTTCAATCAAGTCCCCAAAATGTGGAGCTTTAGAACCTAGAAGTTGTCTGTTCAGACTCTCCCTTTAAAGTCTTATCTAACGTCCCTTTAAGGATCTTATCTAACGTCACCTGGCTGAGGAGGAGCAGAGTCCAGCCAACAAGTCTCTTGAATGCTATTCCAGACATTTCTTCAGGCATAATTTAACATGTATCAGTTTATTTTTGAGTGTAAAGTACACTGCATGATTGAATACGGGTAACTGGCTATTCATACTTCCCCCACCCCCTTTCTTTTAGTGCCCGTTTCTAAGCAGCAAAGTTGTGGTTCAGTGACTTCTGTCTGTATAATAAGAAAACAGGGCACTCAGCCAATTTTGATGAGCTATTTCCCTAAATTTTTATGTCTAAGCAAAGGGCCCTAAACTCTGCTGTTGAACACTTATCATTGTATTTGGGGGGTGAGCTGTACACAGGCATATCATCAGATCGCTGGAATTTTCTATTTCAGATTGTCAAGCAGTGAAAATTGTCATCCTTAGAAATGTCTGACAATCCCCTGCCTCATTTCTGCTACACTGAATTAGGTAAAGAAAAAAAAACACTTCAGTCTTTTTTACAGATTTCTTGCTGAAAACACAGAACTGTACATTTTCACTAGAAATTGATGGGAAAAGCAGCATTTCCAAATGCCTGAAAAACTTTGCAAAGGTCCCAATTAACAGAATGTGGCTAACACTTCAAAAAATAAAGCAAAATAAATGCTGCAGAGGGCATGAATCTTGCTTCAAGTACTGGGTTGTTGGCTGGTTGCCTGGGGAGAGTGGGGCCAGGGCTTGCCAGCTGGCTGAGCCACACGCCTATAAAGGATGTGGTCAGCTTACACCTTGGCAAACTATGATTTTGATGGAAATCTTAGAGGTCGGCAGACGTTCTCCCTATTAAAGTTATGTTAGCTCAGGTCATTGCTTTTATTTGAGTGAAGAAAATATCTTCATGGCAATAATTCATAAGATCAAGTCATTACCCTGATCCAAACCAGAATTTACTGGATCTGAATAGATAGACATACCCTAAAGAAGGCACAGGATATAATTGAAGGGGCACTTTCATCTAATCCCCAAGTTTAACCAGTCATGCCACTGAAGCATACCAACTGGCCCATGAGCAACCACACGTCTGCCCAAAAGTCCCATTCAACAACCATTGTTTTCAAACTCTGAGCTCCAAAGCTACTACTATCCTATCCTCTGTTCTCATTTATATTCTGCTTTTTGTAGTTGTTGTTTTGTTTCTTTTTCATAGAACTGAAGGCAGTATCTACAAAATAGCTAGCTTAGTGCTTTTCAGTGAAGGAAAGAACTTCAGATGGAGATCCTAGATTTCAGAGTCCATACTGAAAATTGTAGCCATTAATATTTTTAATGGACAAAATGCCCATCAGTCTCCCAAATGGATTTGTTGTTTTTTGAAATTGTCTCAACTGATTCTAATATTTATTCTTCTAAATATTAGAATCAACATTAGCATGCAGAATAACCAGAAAAAAATACTGTGAACAAATTTAAAAGACAAATACAGACTGTGAACAAATACTGTGAACCAGAAAAAAATACTGTGAACAAATTTAAAAGACAAATACTGAACAAATTTAAAAGACAAATACAGTATTTGCAATACTGTATTGTAACCAGCAAAGGGTCAATATCCTTACTATATAAAAGTGGACAAAGAAAATGATCAAGAACTTACAAAGGAAGAAATGACGATTTAACATACAAAAGCGTTTTCAACCTTACTAGTAATCGAAAACTAAAATGACAGCCAAATGCCTCTTAGCTGTCATACAAGGAAAAACCAGAGTTGTCCTGAGTGGTTATTTGACACTTCGAAACACTACCCATAGCAATGCAAAATGATAACACCTTTTGGGGGACCTAATTGTCTCTCTCTCTCTCTCTCTGTATATGCATGTGTGTATATATATATATATATTTTTAATAGACTATCATATATATATATATGATCTCTATGTATGCAGGTTATTATATATATTTTTTCATATATATATATATATATATATATATATATGTAAAACTATATAACCTGCAGAAACTCATCCCAAGGGAACAATCAGATGAGTGTGTAATGATTTATGTACAAGCAAATTAGAAAGAGCCTAAATCTTGGTGACAGAGGACTCATCAAATGAGGTAAACTACATCCATACTATTATGCAGCCATTGTATTTGTAAGAGTATGATCATTTTTTGGAAAAATGTACATACAAAATTAGACATACATATATATGTTTACATATTTATATATGTACATATACATATACACATAAATGTTTACATCTACATGATAGCCATGATCTATACCCTTCCAGAGTGGTTTTCATATGAATGGATTGATTGAGCTTAGTTTTCTGGTAATAAATATGAGAGTTTTGTTCAAACATCCTTAATTTTTTTTTTTTTTAGAGACTGCTCACGCTGTATTGCCCAGGCTAGAGTACAATGGTGCAATCACAGCTCACTGCAACCTGAAACTCCTTGGCTCAAGCAATCCTCCCATTTCAGCCTCCTGAGTAGATGGGACTACAGGCATATGCCACCATGCCTGGCTTTTTTTTTTTTTTTTTTTTTTTTTGGTAGAGACAAGGGTCTCCCTATATTGCCAGTCTAGTCTTGAACCCTTGGCCTCAGGCAATCCTCCTGCCTTGGCCTCCCAAACTCCTAGGATTACAAGAGTGAGCCACCACAACGAGCCCAAACGTATGTATAAAATTTTTAGCAGTAAAGACTTAATGGAGGTGATGTATCTGAATATATGGAACAGAACAGAGGACTTGAAAGACAACTCTTATTGATGCTTACATGGATACTGCAAGGATGAATGCCTTGTTTTTTCCTTGCCAGATATCAGCCTGGATTAGGCCTTTAGATTTAAATATTAGTCTGTTTGAGAAATGGATATACACATATTTGCATACTAGTCAGGAAGTTGAATTAGATGAAAACTAACAAGTTTTCCATGCTTTAGACTCACTGCATTACAAGTATATATAGGTAACCCTTGACTGACTTACCCCTCAGTTGAATATTGAGGGATCATTAGAATTCTAGAACTGATTGTATAATTTCAGATATATGGAGGAGGGAAAATTGATGAAGTAAAGAATAATAAGAGAGTAGGTTGAAAAGAAACTGTAAAGAAGTAAAGAAAAAAATACTTTTTTAATACTATAGAAACTAGTTGATGGAGGATAGTTTAAAATTATTAAAGTTGAATATAGTAAATCAAATTAAGAACACATGGTTATGAAAAGATGGACAAAATGACTAGCTAACTATCTTTTTAATAAGACTATTGGTAATAGAATCAATTGTGGTTCATTACTAACTGTATTAACAGAAAATTAGCCTACATAAAAGTCTAAAAATATGAGGTTGTTTTAATAGACTGTGGTCCCTTATCAACATATGTAAAACTTAAAGGTTTATAAACCATTTCCCTTCCCAGAACTAAACTAGATTAGATGATCAATTAATGGCTAAAATGTTATTATATCTCTTTTTAATATTTCTTGTTAAAAACTTAAATATTCCTGATTCAACTTGTGCTTCTATTTGCCTAATATAATTTGGTCATAATTGGTTTCATTTTGATTGTCTTTACATTTGGGGTACTTATTATCTTTTCTCTCATCCACTGGGAATGCCAAGTACCAATTTTTGCTACTTAGCAAGTCAGTGAGGAGCTTCCCACTGAGTGCCTTAATTATTGTTAATTGAATATTGTAAATGATTTTTCAGGATCACCATCCCAGCAATCCACATAGCATTTTTCTCAGTTAGCAAAAGTTAAAGCACCAAGTGTCCCTTCTACCCCTTCCCGTATAGTCATCAAATCCACTATCAGTAACCGGTTCCTATACAAACAAGTCTTCTCTTTTCAACTGTCACATCATGTATATGCTTCATGTGGCACTTAGAGCATGGTAGCTGCTCAATGAATATTAAACGACAGCTGTCCTTTTATATAGAATGAGTACCTGTTTCAGTCTGAGAGGGAACATTCAATTTCACTTTCCAGAGCTCTCATGGTTCATCTCATGTAGCATGGCATGCCTCAAACCCCACTCTCCCATTGTCAGGCTCCAGGACCAAGCTTTCTAGAACTTTTGCTGCTCTATCATCAAAAGGAAGCAAAAAAGTAGTAAATAAAGAGCTTCAGAAGATCTGAGGGTATTGGAAATGCTACAGGCAAAAAACTGGTGTGCCTGAGCCAGCCTTCTTATGCACTTCTTGCCTTACAATGCACAATAAAAAAGAAATGAGAAAGCTTTTCAGCTTTCAAACTGTGTCTCCAACTTTGGAGAGGGCTGGGAACTAAGGCTCCAACAGAATAAATTTGTGTTGGAGGGTGGTTTTAGCTTCATAAAATTTTACCTTCTTAATGACTTGTTTTCTGACCCAGTCAATGAAATTTCCACCACTGTTAGGAAATCAAGACCAGAAGAAGCCTTGAGACATAATTTAAGAGTTTCCTTGCCTATCAAGACAGCCCACAAATCAACACAGAAAGAAGAGAATCTGTCTCTTTGGAGAGACAGGCTTCCACAGGCTTGGCTTGTAACCTGTTCTATAAGTGACATTTTCTGACTGGACTTTCCCCTTATATGTAGCCATTTGCTATTAAGTTTGGCAGGTCTTAGAATCAGAAACAAATTCAAGGCCAACTGTCTTAGTCCCTTCCCACTGTTATGACAATGTATCTTAGACTGAATAATTTGTAAACAGCAGAAATTCATTGCTCACAGTTCTAGAGGCTGGGAAGTCCAAGATCAAGGCACCAGCAGAGTCATTGTCTGGTGAGGGCTGCTCTCTCTGCTTCAGAGATGGTTCCTTCTTGCTGCATCCTTATGTGGCAGAAGGAAAGAACAAGCTGCCCTTGTCCTTTTTCATAAGGGTACTAATCCCATTCATGGGGCTCTGCCCTTATGACCTAATCACCTCCTAAAGTCCCCACTTCATACTGTTGCACTGGGGATCAGGTTTTAACATACAAATTTGGGGAGCAGTGGGGCATACAAACATTCAGACCATAGCACCCACTTTTAGCAAATTTCTAGTGTTGAGTATTATAGACTACGTGGTACTAATTTTGTCCCTATCTTTTTATTTTTCTCTTTTTTTCCATTTGCCTACATTTCTCAACTATTTAATCATTTTATATTGTATATAGTTGTGTAAGTCACTTGAAATCTTTTGTTATAGGAGATAGGTAAGAATGAATACATGATTGAATGAATTAAATCATAAAACATGCCGTCACGGTGCAGTTTAAGGACATTTTTGGTGGTTCTGAAGGAAAGCTGGTCCTCATTACAATTTAATAGGAATAGTAATCAGAGCCTGCCTATGCCTCAGCCCTTTCTGATGAGCAATGCTCTGACCAAACCCTTTTACCTCCCATCCATCATCTGCTTTGGTGAATTGGACCAGTGGTGGGCACTAGACCTAAGGGCCACTGTTGCATTGGCCAGACAATGGTCTAAAATGCAAACTGACTCCAGTAGGTAAACTGGGCCAATCAGCGTCATGCTCCTGAGAGCTTAAGTGCAGCAAGAATATGCTAGGTAGTAGTAGTGAGCTGAAACTGAAGGGTCTTGATTAGAGAGGGGCCCGAGAGGCTATAATGAATGCCATGTGTAAGCTGGTTATGAGGGAGAAGAAGCCTTGAGGAAGCCAAGAAACTGATCAGGAAGGAGAGGAGGATGAGTCAGGGTGTCCCCAGAGAGAGATGGGAGAACAGCCAGACCCAGAGCTGCCACTGTTACTGGAGGATTCCACATCTGCCCAGTCCACAAATTCTCCTGGTAAATCTCCCATTTTTCCAAGGTGACCTGAGAGAGTCTTTATTGTTTGCAGTCAGGAGTCTTGGTATGTGTCAAAATATTTTCGTTTCTTCCTGTTTTCACTCAATTATGAAGTTTTTACCTGCTCACTTAAGGCTTTTCTATTTTTCCAATAAGATATAAAAATTATTGTCTCACAGAATGATGTTTGGGAACAGAGGTTCAGTAGAAACCAAACAGAAAAGAATAATTATTCCCATCTACTTGTCTCCAAATAAACACTGGATTAAAAATTCTAAATATTTATGGAAGGAGATTCCCTAACTTTCTTCAACATCTTTTTTAATCTTCTTACAAGTAGAAGAACTTATCTGCCCTGAACCTCCATTGTCTAATATTTGCACATACTGAGTTCTTCCCCCTCCTTTTCTACTTGCTTTGGGTAGAATATCTGGCTTTTGACTTCAATGCAATTCTTGGGCAAGTGACTTCCTTCCCTGGGGCTCAGTGCCACAGACTGGAGGCCTACTTGTCTGGAAGGAATGGGAGGGGACTATCAGCCTGTTTTAATATGTGAGGTAGATTAACTTTAAACTTTGCACATGGTCAAACTGACAACTGACACGCAGTGCCAGAGAGATCCAGAATTTTTGGTCATTCCACCTCCTACAAGGGAAGACTGGTGACTAGTGTGACAAAAATGTAGATCTCTTGAGGGCTCTGCCATGATGACATGTCTTAGGTCACCATGTTAGCCACTGTCCCTCATTTATTGGAGTTACCTTGAGCTTTTAGAAATATATAAACATTTAAACCCCTAAAAATATGTAACACTCCTACGTTTTTATTACTTTCACATTCTTTGAACCTAGAATATCCACCTGCTACATAGAGTTCATAACTTTAAATAATTCATGAATTTGTCAGTGTCTAGTTACTTTTGTAATCATGCTAATGACAAAATTGACTATACAGCAAATCAAATCAGCCATGCATCATCCAGTTTGGTCATCAGCTGAAAACATCAGAACTCTTCCCTTTGAATATGTGTGAATGCTGATGTTTCGAGAAATACAACCCAGAATCACTGTGTGATATACTTGGACTATAGGTAATGCCTATTAATGGCTAGATTTGCCAGCTCATTGTTAGCTTTATGAACAGTTAAAATCTACTCTGCTGAGGGGTTTGTGGTGTTAACGTCTCACTTACTTTCCATGGGAGAACCCTAGCTGCTTAATGGTACTTATGTATAGAAACATCCTGGATATTCATGCCTCTAAGTGTCCCATGGTGCTTTAATTCTACTTAGAGGAAATAGCTTCCCTTTTCTGTGCACCTGTCAAGGCCCAGCTTAAGTCTCCCTTCCTTCCTGAATTCTTTTCTGACCTTTCCAGCCCTCCCTGACCGCCAGTTCTTTTGAATTTCAACAGCCTTAGCCATCCATACCAGCTTACCTCTTTATGATAAACTGCAATGGATAGCTTCCTGCTGTTTAGCAGGTCAGCCCCTCAGCCAGATCACATGCTTTGAAATGGACAGAGACCGCAGCCTTTATTTACCATGGCTTTCTGCTTTACACAGCTCGCATGAGCACATTCATCTTGATGCAAAAAAATATTGTTTGGTTGATTTACTTCAATTCTATTTTCTTTGTATGTAGAAAAGCGGTATGAGGTCCAGTCACCAACACTTCTGTAGGAAAAGCTAGAGGGGCCACAAACCTTTCAGTAGTTCCGTAAAAGAACTCTTATTCACCCAGGAACTATATTGCAGTAGGGCAGCCTGGAGAAAGGGCGGGCGGTTTTCCAATTCTTCCCAAACTTGCTTCATGAAGTTGTTCTAAGGGAATGTTCAGATGTTCTGACATGTTCATATTCCAACGTAAGTATAAAACTCCCTCCAAAATAAAACCAAAATGATTTTTTCCATTATCCTTCTGAGTGTGGCCAAGTGAGCACTGACCACAGTAGAATTGGCTAATACTAATGCTGTGGTATCATCATTGCTCCTCTCCTTCCTAACTCACCCGAGGAAATAGCAGTCATGTTTAAAGAGTGCTCTAACGTAATTTGAGTTGAATTATAACTAGAAGACCTTCTTATTCTCAATTTTTACATATTCTGAATGTCAAAGATGCAGAATTACTTTCACCATGCTGTTCAACAGCTCCATGATTTTTGACAATTAGGATTACTGCAGCATTGCTTCCAACCAGTAGGTTTGAGTTTGTAAAACGAGTCCTATTAAGACTAGCTAATTTCCCCTAAGCCCCAGGACTGCAAATTAGGTTCCTGCCACCAGGGTTTTCACATGACTCAACTGTTCTCCAAGCTCTCTCTGCTGAGGCAAAGCATTTAGCACACAATGCGGTCAATACCTTCAAATGAGATAATGAGTGTGAATGGGCTTGAAAGTGTCCCCCTCACTGCAGGGGTCCTAGCTCTGACAGCCATGATCAGAGAATAGCAAAGACTGTTGTAGTCCTCAGCCAGCCTGCAGGACTCTAAGGCAGAGGGAAAGACCTGCCATTTCTGTATTACTGCTTGTATGGCTATTCCACACAGTGGTCCACGAGGCAAGACAGAGAACCTGGAAGCAGGGAGCGCCGGGAAGCAGTCACACCTAAGCAGGGAGCACAGTAAATGCTCAAGTCCCAGCTGCAGTTCCTGCCCAGGGTGGGCATCAGTGAGGACAGGCTGGAGAAATGCAAACTCTGGACTGGCTTGGTCACTGCTGTTGTGTTCTGGTGACCTCTCCTTTGAAGGCCTCTCGCACCACTGGCCCTGGGGCACATCTGCAATGGTTAAGACAGCACAGTTCAGAACTTCCTTAAGCCAAACGCCCGAGCATAAAAACGAGAAGAACTGATGAAAGGGAATCAGAAGCCTTGAATGACTGCTCCGTGCAGTAGGATACCACAGCTGGCTTGTGAGAACCAGATATTGCTTCCCAACTCTGTGTTCAATGATGTCAGTCCTTGTTGGGATAGTTACACCACAGAAGTTGGTAAACATTGAAAAATCAGCGTTGTGGGCTTTAACTCCCCAGAGAGCCACCACTATCTATCTGCCACATCAGCCATGAGAGCCTGGGTTAATTTTTTAACTTTCTTAAATCTTACATGATACCTATTTCACAGGGTTACTGGTGAAAATAAGATAATAACTTGGCATTTCTCTGCAAAATGACAGTTTGTACTCGTTGAAGTAAAAGTTAAAGTTTTGATATTTATAAAAGTAAAACGTGCGGGCGTGGTAGCTCACGCCTGTAATCCCAGCACTTTGGGAGGCCAAGATGGGAGGATAACTTGAGATTAGGAGTTTGAGATCAGTCTGGCCAACATGGTGAAACCCCATCTCTACTAAAAATGCAAAAATTAGCCCGGCGTGGTGATGCGCACCTGTAATCCTAGCTACCAGGATGGCTGAGGCAGGAGAATTACTTGAACCTGGAAGGCGGAGGTCGCGGTGAGCCGAGATGTCCTACTGCACTCCAGCCTCGGTGACAGAGTGAGACTCCGTCTCAAAACAAACAAAAAAAGTAAACATATAATAATAATCTTTTTCTCTTAAAGCATTTTTTTTCAATTTTGTTTATTTCCATAGGTTTTTGGGGAACAGTGGTATTTGATTACCTGAGTAAGTTCTTTAGTGGTGAGTTGTGAGATTTTGGTGCACCCATCACCCAAGTCATATACACTGAACCCAGTAGGTAGCCTTTTATCCCTTACCCTCTTCCCAGCCTTTCTCCCTGGGTTCCCAAAGTCCATTGTATCGTTCTTATGCCTTCGCATCCTCATAACTTAGCTCACACTTATGAGTGAGAACATATGAAAAACATACAATAATAATCTTTAATTACAAGCTTCCTGTATGATGTAGGACAAGATTTTAGGAAGTACACCACTTAGGAAGCAGCATATTTGTGTAAGTTAAAGCTTTACGTACAAGTTACGATACTCTTAAATTGGTTTCAACAATGAAGTGACTTCATTGTCACCTAGACCAAAAAGGCCAAATAGAGTGCTAGCTTAATCCAGCCAGCAGAATTCAGAGTCAAGGCTTAATCTAGCAGCTCAGATGGTGTCATCGTAGAGCAGATGACTGTGTGTCCCTGTTTGCCCAGAACAGTTCTGTTTATGCCTACTGTTCCAGCATCCTGTCTGGTTTAGCATTTGTCCTCCCTTTTTCATTCTCAGAATTGTCCTGGTTTAGAAGATAAATGATATGTTTACTTAACCCAGGTTTGCTTTCTCTGCCCAGTTGTTCTGTGTTGGCAAGCTTCACCCACAGGCATCACATGATACATGTTCCCCACCCACTCCCTGTAGCTCCAGCCTCTTCCCATACTGGTAGCAAAGTATCTGTAGCATCTCCAGACCTTGCAGCCTTACAACAGCCAATCTAATGGGACTGAAGATCTCTTCCAACAGCTCCCATCCAAGTGCTGGGATTCACTGTCTCTCACTGGTCCAGCTTAGGTCATGTGGCCATTCTATCCAGGAAAACTGATGGACTTAGTCAATCATGCTCATGTCAAGAGTGAGTCTGAGATAATTCTACACAAATCACAGAGCTGCATATTAGGAAGGGGTGAATTTCCCCAAGGAAGAGTCAGTGACCACTGGCAGTAGAAGAAGTGAATGAATCCTGGGAGGTAACGAGAGTGCTCCAGGCCAGAGCAGAGCAGTGACAGTGCTGGAAGAGGAACCAGATGACCTAGCTTGTAGCCTTTCCACTAATTGGTGGGATGGTGGACAAGCCTTTGCATGCCTTGGGCCTCAGTTTCCTGCTGTGTAAAGTGGAAAGGTAGACTAGAGGACTCCGGAGGTTCCAGTTTGCTCTGAACATTTCAGTTTCGTGCATGGGTACGTTCTCTCATTAATCTTCAGGGTTATCAATGCAGGTTTATTTTCTTACCTGATTTTCTTACTAGGCCTACATAGAACTCATCTTGGCTTTGTTTCTAATGCTAGAAACCTTCCAACTCTGGTGGAGGTTTGAAATATGCCATTGCTCCTATTAAGTAAGTGATGTTCTTTAACTAGCCAACTTTCTCCCTCACAGTTTACAACTTGTGTCAGACACAGAGAAGATTTGCTTTTGGTTTTTTCCTTGTGAACAAAACAAGTCATAAAAAAGAATTTATATTATGGTTTCCTTACAGTTGTATTTCATCCTGGATTTCTTAAATCAAGAAATTGACTAACACAGTGGCTGAATGAATGAAACACGCCAGCAATGAATGACTGCCTTTAGCGAACTGAGAGGGGTTCTTATTATTTAAATGTTCCTGGTTATATTAAGTGGAGCAAAAGGCTGGGAATCAAAAGTGAGAGAAATAGGCAGTCAAGTCAAAAATGCCACCAAGCTGTAAATAAAATATGAAACTAGCTTAGAGAGTGAGCATTACTTCGAAGTCAAACACTGATATATAGTCCATAATTGTGGAACATTTGTAAAAGGTGACATGACACCTGTCAATTATCCACAGCAGCCAGGAAATGTAGATTACATGAATAATTCACGAGCCCAGTGCCCTTTGTTGCTAAGCTGTCTCAGCCCAGTTCCATAAAATAACTGCTGATATGAAAGAAGAAAAAATATGTTTAAGTTGCAAGAGCCTTATGTTACATGCGGAAATGTTTTCAAGGCAGCTTCATCATATGACTATGTTCCAGTGAGCACCGTTGGCTAAATAATTAACATGTGAGCCTTTATCAGATGTAACAAAGGAGGGGGCTAGGACTCTGGAAACTTTATATGTCCCTTTTGTGGCAGGCTAGGGAGGTGGTACATAAGAGAATTTTCAGTATTAGAAACACATCACTACCTATGTCATAATTTTCTCACCCTCCCAAACAGCACACAATCCTTTAAAGTCTAAGTCTGTGTTTTCATTCTGGAATCATGGAATTACAGAATAATCAATTTCATAGGTCACTTAATAATCAGTTTCGTAGGTCACTTAGAGATCGCCTAGTCCAGTGGTTTTTAGAAGCCAATAGAAGTTTTCTTCTGAGAAGGTTTTATGTGAAAATATAAAATACAAGACAGATGAAGGTGGAGTTGCTTTTGTTGCCCTTGGGCTGGTGGTGAGCAGGATTTTAGAGGATGGCAGGAAACTGCCTGCTCAGCAGCCCCTACTCTGCACTCCACTCTCCACCCTTTCCCAAGCACCTACAAGGATCTAACTGTGCCATTTCATAGATGAGAAAACTGAAGCTCCTTGAAGTTGCAAAGGGGCTCTCTGAAGTCCCAGAATGAGGTGGAGGCAGAGCTGGGACTGGAGTAGGACTGCTGACGCTCATGCAACACACATAACACATGTACCACTGTAAGCACAGCTTGTCTACACAGCCATGTGAGCTGCCAGGATTTGGAGAAATACCAGTTCTGCAGCTCCCAGGACTGCACAAGAGAGCATGAGAAATGGAAACAACTGACTCTTTCATTTGCAGCCTGGGCCCAGGCAGCCTGATATCTATACCCACCCCCCTCTTTCCCCACACCCTTGCTGGCTACAGGGCCAGGGTCAGAGGTCATGGGCCAGGTGGAAGGTGGAGCCTTGGAATGCCCAGGGGACTGGGCAGGCAGCCACAGGTAACCAGAGCCAGCCATCTAATCCATCTGCTTTCCTGGGCTGCTGTGAGAAAGAGCCTTATTGGACAGACCTACCAAAGGAGCTGCTTCCAGGAGCAAATCCAGACACACTGTGGAGAAAGATTTCCTTGCCTCTACAAGGTGGTTCATTCCTTGTAACTTCCTTCCTTCAAAATGAAGTTTCCAGCAGACAAAGAGAACAAAAAAGAGGTCTGTTTCACACGGTTTACAAGGAAAAGGACACCTTGTAGATAAAGTACAGCCTTTCCCATTTTTCATAAGCAAATGAGAGTTTCTTTCTCATTTGAGGCTTATTTGCAGCCAAGATTTGGCTTTGTTTTTGAAAGTTTGTGAGAAGATTACATTCCTGTGTATACCCACTGGGTGCAAGTGCTTTGGCACAGGTTTTCTCTAATATTTGCTGTTTTTCTCCAACTGTCCTAATTGGTAGTTTATAGTATTTCAGCTCTTTCAGAAGCCAGCCTACACGGAAATGCAATGAAAAGGGAACTGACTTTCTGATTCAGGTGAAAGGCAATTGTAATTTCAACACTTTCTGCATTTATCTCTTTGCAATCAGTCATTACTTTAGAAATGAACAATATTATATTTATAATATTGTTATATGCGGAAATAGTAACACTGGTGTTTTCATTGTGAAGATCTGAAGTTGAAAACTTCATGTTTTAACTTTGACCATTCCAACAAGCATAAAAAAAGAGACATTGAACATCTTGACATTACAGCTGCTTTGAGACTGATTCTCCAGTGCATGTCACAGGATCCCTTTGACAGCATGGCTGAGAGGGTTTCTTTCAACAAATGGAAGTAATTATTAAATGAATCAATGATTGCCTAAGCCAATTAATGCCTTTTCTAATAATGCTGAACTGTCTCTCAAGAATAGTCTGGAAGAGTCTTTCATGGTAAGAGATTGATGGAACTGGAGCAGTAGAGTGTGAGTCCAGCAAACGGATGGATGTCCCTGGACCTTGGCTTCCTGATTTGTAAGTTGGGTGCCATGCTGATAGCAGCAGTGTCCACCTCACAGGAAAGCTGGGAGCATTAGGGCTATCTTGTCTGCCTGGAAAAACCCTTGCTCAGTTGGGTCATAGCCTGGGTTCCCAGAAAGCTGGGGTGGACGTGACCCCAGAATAAAGCTGTTCTTTACTGTGGATGTGACCCCTGGGAGCCGGATGAAAGACAGGGAGCCAAGCAGGGAAGGAAGGAGAGCCTGTGCCGTGCCATGTTGGCAAGTTGGCTACTGCTTAGGGTTGTCACATTTAGCAAATACAATTACCAAATACCCAGTCAACTTCGAATTTTGGATACATGACAAAGAATTTTTCACCCTTTGTATGGACTAGATAGTATTTGGGACATACTAATATTTAAAAATCATTTGTTCTTTGTCTGATATTCAAAGTTAGCTGGACATCCTGGATTTTATTTGGCAACCTTGCCAGGACAACTTGTGATGGGTTGCTGGACCTTGTGGGACCGTTTGAGATGCCAAGCGAAATCAGTCTTGGGATCCATCCATTTGTTCTAGGACATTAACTTCTGGAAGCACTTGCGGGTTGCTCACAGCAGGAGGATGAGTGGGCTCCTGTTCCACTCTGCCGTGCCCAGGGAGAAGCCTGCGGTGAGGTGTTGTCAAATTGCTCCTGTGTGAGGCTGATCAGAGGCAGGCGCGAGACAGCAGAGGGTGTGTAAGAAGCATCCACACAAGTAATGAAGTGTAGTGATTGAGAGCACAGATCTTAGATCCAGAGTACTTGTGTTCGAATCTCAGCTCTGCTGCTTATTAAGGCGGATCATCAAAAGTCTCCAGGTCTCAGTTTCCTAATTTTTAAGATGGGCATCATAATAGGATTGTGATGAGGATTATAAACACATATATATCTCTTAGGATGGTCCTTGGGACATTCTAAGTGTTTGCAGTTATTATTCTGAGAATAGTAGATATCAACCACAATAGCTTGGCAGGCTGGTATATCTTGAACACCTGAAAACTATGTGTGTTGCCAGATTCTAATCAATGCCTAGAATGTATTTTTCCCATGAAAAAGGCTAAACATTATCATCACCTTGTTCGTCTGGTTGTTCTTCAGCACTGAGAAGAATTATGTTGGGCCTTAGCTGCAGTCTTTCATGTAACCAAGAGGAAAAGCTTTTCATGCCCCATTGAACACATGGTCTTCCTTTGAACCAGCTCGATGTCTTGAACTTCCCATACCTCCCTCTCAGCCAGTTCCACAGCTCCCTCTCAGCCGGTACCCTCCATCCCCAGCTGAAAGGCCACTCAGCTTGACACTATTGGCTAGCATTGAGGTGACCATATGTATCCACAGTTGTAGCAAAAATACATCTTACATATTGATCAGAAGATACAACCACATATACCAAAATTAACAGCAAAGTTTCTTCAATTCTCTGAAACTTGCTTTTTTGGCCCAGTGTTCACTTCTTAATTTATCAAGAAATTCTAAAATTTGGCCGGCCACAGTGGCTCATACCTGTAATCCCAGCACTTTGGGAGGCCAGGTGGGTGGATCATCTGAGATCAGGAGTTTGAGACCAGCCTGACCAACATGGAGAAACCCTGCCTCTACTAAAAATACAAAATTAGGCGAGCAGGGTGGCACATGTCTGTAATCCCAGCTACTTGGGAGGCTGAGGCAGAATTGCTTGAACCCGGGAGACAGAGGTTGCGGTGAGCCGAGATTGCACCATTACATTCCAGCCTGGGCAACAAGAGTGAAACTCCATTTCAAAAAAGAAAAAAAGAAATTCCAAAATTGGAAAGTGGGCCTTAAACACAAAATTGCTGAAAAATGCTGTCTTAAACAGCCACATGAGCAATGCTCCTTTCACTAAGTTGTCCTCCCATTTTCTGTAGAGTTAGTAGCTGGCTCCTGCATGCTCTTGCAGAACCAGTGACAGACATTAGTCATAGCCCTGATCGCCAGCCACCAAATGGCTTGTTTGCAGGTCTGTTTTCCTGAGACTGCTGAGCTCTTTAGGGTCAGAGCTGCATACACTCATCTTTGTGTCTCTAACCCGTAACCGGTACCTGGCACAGGAGCTGTCAGGACTGGCCCCTCCAGGAAATACAGTGAGCGTAGTTCTGGGCTCACAGTGCTTTTTAGGGGCCCAAGAAAATGTTTTCTTTTGTTTTGTTTTCATGTGTGTATGTGTTGCGGGGGAGGATTGTGAAACAGGGTCTCTCTCTGTTGTCCAGGTTGGAGTATAGTAGTGCGATCTCAGCTCACTTCAGCCTTGACCTCCTAAGCTAAGGCAATGCTCCCACCTCAGCCTCCTGAGTAGCTGGGAATGCAGGTATGCATCACCATCCCTACTAAAGAAAATGTTTTAATTTCTTTTAAAGTCAAAAGAAAAAATGAACTGTTAGGACAGAAGAAAATGTTTCAATTTTTTCTCACATTTTTAGACCCACAAAGTCTATTAAGCTATTTTAATTTTTCTAATGGAGGAAGGGGCCCAAGAAGGCAAAGGTCCTAGGACCCATGGAAGTCACAGTGTGGTCCTGGTGTTGCAGGAATAAGTAAACAAACAAGTGAGTGAGTAATTGCTGTTAAAAACGCATTGCAAATGATAAAATATCACGACAACATGGCTGGTTATTAAAAGCTGACAATTTTATTGATGTTTGAGACTTCTTCTGCCCTTTAGGACATTATACTCTAAGGGGTTTACATTATTTTTTAATTAAAGGCTTTTCTTAGTCATATCTCTATTTTCTTCCTCTGACATAGTCTTTCAGTGACTTTTTGTAAAGATATTTGGGTGTGGATAGGAAGAGGGCGGTGAATGCACAGAATATGAAGCTTCCACAAACTAGAAGAGACATCCGAGTATGCCACCCTTAAAATGAACCCACTGCACGAAAAGCTCAATTCCTACAGAAGGTAGACTAAGGTGACTGTTTTGGTTTTATTTTGTTTTGTTTTGTTTTGTTTTGTTTTTGAGACGGAGTCTCGCTCTGTTGCCCAGGCTGGAATGCAGGGGCACAATCTCTGAGCTCTGTGGCATGGTCTGGTCTCACTGCAACCTCTGCCTCCCGATTTCAAGCTGCTCTCCAGCCTCAGCCTTTGGCGTAGTAGCTGGGATTACAGGTGTGTACCACAACGCCTGGCTAATTTTTTTTTTTTTTTTTTGAGACAGAGTCTCTGTCACCCAGGCTGGAGTGCAGTGGCATGATCTCAGCTCACCTCAACCTCTGCCTCCGGGTTCAAGGTATTCTCCTGCCTCAGCCTCCAGAGTAGCTGGGATTATGGGTGTGAGCCACCACACCCAGCTAATTTTTCTATTTTTAGTAGAGATGGGGTTTCACCATGTTGGCTAGGCTGGTTTTGAACTCCTGACCTCAGGTTATCCATGCCTTGGCCTCCCAAAGTGCTGGAATTATAGGCATGAGCCACCATGCCCAGCAGGGGACTGTTATTTTTACCAAAAAGAGGGATCTATAAGCCTTAACTCTCATCTATGTATTATTAACACTCTCCAGCCGTGGTTCATCTCTGAAAAAAAAAAAAAGAACTCAATCATTTCTGAGGGGATCTGGTGCTATATTCTAGCCTTTGAGTTGTTTGATGACAAGTAAATCCCAGTACCTTCTGTTTTGGAGAATGCAAATGCTGGGGATGCTCCAGCTCAGGAGATCTTCCAAAAGATTCTGAGGCTGTTTTGACCTGGACAGCGCTCGAGGAGATGATACCCTGGGCTTCCTCACTTTACCAAAGAGAATCCAGGCACATCCTTTTCTTGCATTTTGAAGGGCCTAACTCTCTAAGAAAGAATTTTCACCTCTGAAATGATTGTCAGTAGAATTATTTAAAATATGAGTTCTTGTAGTACATTAAAACATGAGAGTACAAAATGACAACAAATGGTGGACTTCAGGAAAGGATTATTTTCCTTATATTTCTCTTCTATGTTTTCTGTATGTGGCTAGATTGCTCTTACAAGAATCAATGAACTAGACCTGCAATTTATGGAACCCCAAGCCCTGCTCAAAGCATGCTATATATGTTATTTCCTTTAAGGGAAGAAATTAAATGTGATTTGCAAATGTTGTTTTGCAGAATAATTGAGGAAGACATTATTGTTCTACCTTCAACATTGGGACGAAAGCACAGTGAGCTATAATAGAAAACCTGCCACGTTATTTCCTTCCTGTTTCAGTTCCCGACTTATACGTTCCTAGGCCAGGCTTGGTTTTCATTTGGTGCAATGTAGAGAAGAGTACTTCTGGAAATACACTCTGGGGGAAATGCATGGTCAGGCTTCTTGGAGGTGAGCAGCCAGAGTGGAAAGTGAGAGCAGCACAGGGTAACTGCCACCCTGTGAGCGCCCCCAGGCAAGCCACATTCTAGGCATCATCTACCACGAACCAGTGTCATGATGGCCAACTTTTGGGGAAAGTGCCTGTGTGCCAGGTATTATTCCAGGTGCTTTTATGTTTATTCACTAATTTAATCTTCCCAGCACACTAATACGGTAGGTCCTATTATTATCACTCTCACTTTAGAAGTGAGGACACTTGGTCAGAGAGAAGGTCAGTATCTTGGTCAATATCATCCAACTAGTAAGGCATATACAAGTCTGGAACCCTGTAACCAAAAGTTCAGAGTTATGGAGCATAATATAAGGCTCACAACAATAAGAAGAGGTAGAGATTTTCATTATCCCCGTTTGACTTGTGGAGAACATGAGATTTAGACTGGCTGAATAACTTTCTCAAGGTTATCTCGTTAGTAAATAGCAGTGCTGAGTTTACCCAAGTAGCAGGCCACTGAGTCAATGGATTGAGTCATTTCAACACACGGAGTCTCCACATTCGGAATGGCGCTTCCAGCCTGTTTGCTGAAAATAGATATAATAGTGACAGAGCCTGGAGAGCAGAGAAAGGAGAGGAAATGACGCATGTGGGACAGGGCCGGGAGCAGAGAAGAGGCTCTGCAGAGGATGGAAGAAAGGGAAAGGGAAACAGTGCTGTGCTGTATGGAGCAATGGTGGAGATAGTGCAGCTGTCCAGGACACAAGGGGAGAAAACAAATCAGAAAATGGGTAAGGCAGAAAGATTTAACAGAAGCCTGGGGCTAGGGAAGAAGGTACTAGAAGTGGAAAGAAGAAGGTGAATAAATGGTAGAGTCTACAGTACAAATGTCTGGGTGAGCCCCAAACTACCAGCTTACAGAAGGCCAGCGTTGGGTGGGTGAGGTGACAGCTCACCACACACCCAGATATCCTATTGTTGCGTGCAGACAGCCACACACTACAGCACCAGGCAGCCCTCTTTCCATGAGGGTCACACACATGTGGGGATTGTAAGACGAGGCCCTTGGGGCTCTGTTCACAACAAAAACATTGTGCGGGCCTTCTACACATGACTCAGTGTGTATTGTGTGTCTGATTGAAAAAAGATCAGCTTTACCTACAAGTGCTAACGTGTTCGAGTTGAAAGGAGTGCACGATTACATAAGAAATGAAAATACCAGGGGAGCAAGCAGTTTACCACCTTGTATGGGACATGCTGAATCTCCAGAGGAAAAGTGCCAGGTGACTCCTTTGCCAACTGTGAGAATAGCTGTGGTTGGAATGGGTGTTTTGTTTTGTTTTTACCCCAGTGTTTGGCACAGAGTCCTGAACACCAAGTGAGGCCCTTGAACCCTGCTTGACACCAGATTGCATTTTCTAATGTCATTCCTGTTTCACTTCATTTAAGAAGGACTGGATAACAACAAAAGAAAAAGGGAAAGAGTAAATTTTGTTGTATGGGAGAAGTTTATGTGCTAAGCCAGCAAAAAATAGAGTGTAATGTTTAAAAGTAAGGATTCTAGGGCTTGCTATAGATTGAAGCCTTAGCTCCATCATGTCTCAGCTGTGGGGCCTTTGGCAAGTTACTCAAAGTCTCTAAGCCTTAATTTTTTTCATCTATAAAATGGGCATAAAAATAGTACCAACCTCAGAGAGTTCATGTGAGAACATGTGAGAGAATGCCGGCAAATAGCTTGGCTTATAACATGGCACATGGTGCCCAGCCAGTGTTGGCTAGTATTATCTGTAAAGTGGGGAAGATCCCTTCCCCCAGTTCGCTCAAGGGAGGTAATATGGTTTGGCTGTGTCCCCACCCAGATCTCATCTTGGATTCCCATGTGCTGTGGCACGGACTCGGTGGGAGGTAACGGAATCATGGGGGCAAGTCTTTCCCGTGCTGTTCTTGTACTAGTCAATAGGTCACATGAGAGCTGATGGTTCTTTACGGGGGGGGGGGTTTCCTGCACAAACTCTTTCTTTGCCTGCTGCCATCCATGTAAGATGTGACTTGTTTCTCCTTGCCTTCCGCCAGGATTGTGAGGCTTCCCCAGCCACATGGAACTGTCAGTCCATTAAACCTCTTTCTTTCGTAAATTACCCAGTCTTGGGTATGTCTTTATCAGCAGCATGAAAATGGCTATGGAGGCTAAGGCTAAAACAAAAGGTTCACAAGGTGGAAGTTCTTTGAAAAGCACTTTTTAATATCTGTTTTATACTATATGCAGTGGACATAGTAAAAACAATATTGGATGGGGAATTAGAAGATGTGGATTCTGGTCTCTGGACCCTCATTTTTCCATCATTTAGTAAGTGGGCTAAATTAAGCCCCATTTAATATCCCTTTCAGCTCTTGCATTCTGTGATTCCACTGCCCATTCATTCCCCTGCCTACCTGTGGAGAATCTCTCATTTCCTGCTGGCCTCCCAGAGATCTAGCTGATTGACTTAAAAAAGAAAAGAAAGAAAGCACTCACACATACCTGGGAATATATCCCAGGTACTTTAAGTGAAAAAAACGATAAGTTGAAGTACTATATGTAATTCTAATACATAAACATTCCATAATACTTTTGAAAATATAGATTTGGTAGAAACTATCTCTTAGGCAGGATGGAAAGAAGTTTTACTTTAGACTTTACACACTTCTATATTGTTTGGATCTCATACTGTGAGCACGTTTCATTTGATAATCAAGATAATAATAAAGATGTAAAAAAAAAAATTAAAACATGTTCATTATAGAAAATTTGGAAGAAAAAAGAGAAACATCACTTATAGTCCATCCCAACTTAGAAATATTGCCATTAATATTTTAACTGATTTTTTTTAGTCTTTTTTCTATATGTGTGCATCACCTAAAACTAAACATATATATTCATAAACTATAATAATATTGCCCATGCTGTTTTAAAACTTTCTTCACTTAACAATATATTGTTTATATTTTTCCACATCATTAAAGTTTCTTCTACAGTCTACAGCACGATTTTAATGATGGCTTGTTTTCCCATCATGGTTGTGGCCAACCTTTTATGTTGCACATTTTGGCTGTTCTTAGTTTCCCCCTTTGTAGTATTGACAGGCTTTTGGAGAATAATGAAACGCTGAAATGTTTGGCTTGGTTTCCCTCTTGGGTAAAGTCGGCTGCTCAGTCTTTTCTTCTTCCTCTTTGTATCCTTTAGCTTTTGGGTAGAGGCCCAGAGAGCTTCACAAGGGGTGGTGTGTGTTTAAGAAACTCAGCTAAAGAAACAAACTGATTGCAAAGAACTCTGAACCTAGAGTGTTGGGGAAATGCTGAGCATTGTAATTGGCCTAATGCTGCTCCTGAGAGAGATGCCATCTCCCTAGGCCTCCAAAGTTCTGGCAGATATTTTAACTCTTCTCATCCAGCTGATGAAAGACAAATATTAATCACTTCAACAGTTAGGTGCAACCCCCAAAATGTTTCCTTAAGTCCTTCAAACACTCACTGCAAATGCCTACCAGCTCATCTCTGAAGATGGAAAAGGAAGCGCTGTGACATCTGCAAATCAGGACAGTGGACTTTGGGATTCATCTGAAAAGAGAGGCTCTTGGACAGTGCTGGACCTTGCTCCCTGAGCCAGGCTGTGGGTCCAGTGGTGACTCAGGAAGGAATGCCACTGATGAGCCACAGGCATGCCAGAGAATTACTCAGCACATGCCAACAAGTAACCTCTTATGAGAATCAAACGCCAGCCAATCTGTGAACGCTTTGCGTAACAGCATATTTGGATTTGGGGCTTAGCTTTCAGGCTTGAGTTTCACGTTTGCCTGAGCATACTCCCAGCCTCCCAGGGCCCCTTCTGTGTGCCCTGGCTCTGCTTGCAAGTGCAGAGAGCAGTTCTCCCAAGAGCCAGGGCTCAGCTCTCCCCTGGAGGTAACGCAGACCTCTGCCAGGGATCAGCTGTCTCATCTGGCTGCGCCCCTCTTTCCGGCCAGTACTACATCTTCATACACCATTTCTTTCCATCAGGTCAGCAATGTGGGTTGGAACCAATTATGCTGTTAGAGCATTTATCTCTGGTATTGTCATGGCCTTCCACATACCTTACCAAGAGAGGTTTGTTGACTGATACAGCTGATATAACAAAATCTAACTAGTGACAGCTGTAAGCATTGGCGAGGTATTACTGCATCAACAGGTATGTGGACTGTCTAAGAGCCTCAGAAAGGACAGGGAAAGAAGCTTACAGATTCTGATGCCCCTTACTACTGGACCCAGCCTTTCTCCTGCTGTTATAGTGAGAGTCGACAGTTTGATGGATTTAATTTAGGATCTATATTAGGATGAGATGCACTCTGTTTTCCTACACAGATTTGCTGCAGAATGGCAGCCAGTCTCTGGCCCCTTTGAGCTTGAGGTTAAGTGACCCTGGTAGCCCACCCACCTCATCTGTACTGCCTTTAATATGTCAGCGTTTCCTCAAGGCCTTGGGTTTCGTGTACTCAAGGCAATATTGAACATGAAGTTTTCAAACAGCAATACCTTGGGTGACAGACAAGGGCTAGTTAATGATCTCATTCATAATTCATCCCGTGAAGGAACTATTTACATTCAAACTCCAAGCAGGAGGAAATTATTCCCACTAGGTAGGGCTTTTTAAATGCCTCTGCCTTTGCCAAAGTGCTGAGAAAGAATTGTGGTCTTCGGTGGTAAGGGCATATGGCTGCAGAGTGCCCAGGTTAGAGACACCAAGAACTGCAGCATCACTCAGCAATAGCTATACCAGAGAGACACAAAGCCTTCCCTGGGAAAAAGCTGAATAGGACTCAGGGTCTAAACACAGTGCTTTCAAAAAGAACTGAATCTCTAACTAAACATCCTGAAGACAGAGGCTGACATTTCAGTGCATACCTAATAATAAGACCTCATGGGATGTTCAGAAGTTCTCCAGAGTAGGTGTGAACAGTTACATTTCCCTCACTCCATCAGTGAAGGGTTACCACCAGTTCTTCAAGCAGTAGAAACTGAAGGTTAGTATCTGAAAGCATTATGTAATGTGCTTATTACTACGTGTGGGTTTAGATATTCTCTAAAACAAACAAAAAAAAAATCCCTTTTCTTTCTAGAATTAAAAAGAACTCTAATTTTTGTTAACTGTAGACAGAACCTTTTTTTTTTTTTTTTAAGAATTCTTACTGCATGTCTAAACCCCTTGGCTGAGAGAAAGCAGAGGATGTCCAACCTAAGGAGCTATCAACACTTTTTGTAGCACTGGATATAGCTTCAAGCCAAGGTCCTCATGAAAGTGAAAGGTTTCTTTGAAAGTTAAAAATTTACTACGTGCATTTTACAAGCTCAAGAGTAAGGCACAATAATTATCAGTGCTTTATTGGTAGTTCTAAGCCTCCAAAAATGTCAATATGTTGAACTTACATTATCTTTGTACAAGAACATAAAACAGCCACATGTGATAAAAATTAAAGGAAAGGACAAATTTGGTGAATTCCTTACATAGTTCATAACAGAGATTAGTCAACCTAAAGCCCCCAAGTAACAAAGACAATTTTTAAAGATTTAAGAGGTTTACTTCAAAGAGCTATTTCTCTTCCTTTTCTTTTCTTTGCCCTTCATTCCTTCCTTCCCTCTCCTCTTCCCTCTCTCTCTCCTTCCCTCCCTCCCTCCCTCCCTTCCTTCCTTCCTTCCTTCTTTCCACAGGATCTCACTGTCACCCAGGTAAGAGGGCAATTGGTTCCATCATAGCTCCCTGCAGATTTGAACTCCTAGGCTCAAGGAATCCTTCTGCCTCCCAAGTGGCTGGGACTCTAGGTGCACACCATCACACTTGGCTACTTAAAAGACATTTTTTAAGGCCAGGCATGGTGCCTCATGCCTGTAATCCCAGCGCTTTGGGAGGCCAAGGCAGACAGATGGCCTGAGGTCAGGAGTTCAAGACCAGTCTGGCCAACACGGTTAAACCCTCTCTACTAAAATTATAAGAAAATTAGCTGGGCGTGGTGGCATGCACCTGTAATCCCAGATATTGGGAGGCTGAGGCAGAGGAATCGCTTGAGCCTGGGAGGCGGAGGCTGCAGTGAGCCGAGATCATACCACTGCACTCCAGTCTGGCAGGGATTTTAACTCTTCTCATCCAACAGAGCGAGACTCCATCTCAAACAAACAAACAAACAAACAAAAGCTTATTTTAGAGACAGGGTCTCACTATGTTGCCCAGGTTGGTCTCCAACTCTTAGGCTCAAGCAATTCTGTCTCAGCGTCTCCAGTAGCTAGAATTACCGGTACCAGCCACCACACTGGCTAAAGAGCTATTTCTTTTATATAAATTAGATGACGATTATTCAAAAGGTTTTAAAGTCACACTGCATGTAAAAACCCCTTAAACTCAAGCTCACCAGGAGGATTGTGGAGCTTGGAGCTAAAGCCCAGCTGCTTTGCCCTCTGCTGCTGACTTTGGGTGCTGGCTGGGAAGGAGCTGTTTCCAGGAGGGACCCAGCAGAACCTCACAGCCTCATGGCCCTAATAGACAAATATCAGCTGGCTTCTGTCCCTTAAGGATGGGGCTGCTCAGCTTCACCCCTGCTGCCTGGAGTTACTTGTCTGAGATAGGCAGGGCATGGTGCCCCAGGTGATCTCCCAGGCATGCTTGCCCCATGAGCAATGCTGTGAGGGTGTACTCAAGGCAATCCAAGTTCCAACGTCATACCATTGTCTTTAACAAAACCCTACAAACATTAGGGACCAAGGCATGGTGCATCCTGCCTCTTGCCTCTTGCTCTGCTATTTATCTGCTTTTTTTTTTTTTTTTTTTTTTAAAAAAAAGTATTTATTTTTACTTTAGCTTGGTCTCCTCCTATTTACTGGGCAATCACCTTGATTCTAGGGAATGAATATAGTTAATTTTTCTAATGTAACAGTTAATAAGGACTCTTATTATCCCTAGTCAGAGCCACAAGATGAACTTTCTCAACCCATTCTCTTTAAGGAAAAGAAGTTGTTGGCTGAGTCACGTGAGTGTCTGTTTACACACATCTTATAACCACATACAGTGTGCATACACAGAGCAGCACCCCTCCCCACCAGGAAGGCTGTGCTCCATATTCATGTGTCAAGTGATGTAAAGGTTGCCATGGTTATAAACTCTGTTTAGTCAATAGTGTAGGGGGGAAATCACCCCAACAGGCGTATTGCAATTTAGAGGAATCCCTGGGTACTTTTAAAGTATTGAATCACAATTTACATTTTAAAAAGTGTTGTCAATGACAGCATATTGGTTGCCATTTCTTGAAAACTCTTCTTTGTAGAAGAGCTTATGCATGCCAAGAACACCGTTTCTGCCTTCTTAGATGAAACTTTATTTCCCACGTTTAGGATTCATTAAGATTATTGAGAGTAAGGGAGGAGAAGGATGAAAATCATGGGGGTGAATATGGGAAAGGGATGAGGGAAGGTCAGCTTAATTATTTCAAATAATGAGTCAGGCTCCCAACCCCTACACTTTGGGAGACCAAGGTGGGAGGACTGTTTGAGTCCAGGAGTTTGAGATCAGCTTGAGCAACATAGCGAGACCTGTGTCTATAAAACTTTCTTTTTAAAAATATCAAATGGGTATGGCGGCAATTTCCTGTAGTTCCAGATACTCTGAAGACTGAGTAGGAAGAATCTCTTGAGCCCAGTTCAAGACTGCAGTAAGATATGATGGTACCATTGACTTCCAGCCTGGGCAATAAATAGAGTGATATCTTGCCTCAAAAAAAAAAAAAAAAAAAGGAATAAAAATAAAAGTGTCAATAATTCTTACTCTTCTTTTTGGTCAGCCACCTTCTTGCCTTGGTGACGTTTGGATCCCTCATCCCTCAGTCTTCCCATCTGTAAAATTGAAAGGATAACAGGGAGTTGCAGGGTCTATTGGGCTGCTCATAGGCATTTAGAGCAACTTCCTGGCACATAGTGAGCACTTTTTAAATGCACTCATTCTTATTCATATTCTAGTCAACACACACAGAATCTGCTGTGCCTTTGGATGGAGAGAAATTCTTCATATCAACACCATCACACATTATTGAAAAGATGTTGGTATGATTAGGGCTGACTGACATCCGAACTTCCCCTCTCATCTTTCTGGTCATGTCTCCTCCTTTTCCCACACGGTATCTTTCCTTTATCTACTCTCAACAGTAACATGGTAAGTTATATAAATCATATGAAGATCATCAAAAGGTTTTAAAGTCACACCAAATGTATGACTTTGAACAAGGCTCAAATCAGTAAGTGAAAAAAGGTGACAGTTGGTGACATTTTAGAAGTTGAGAGTGGAAGGTGTTTCCAAAACCCCTCAAATCACACACTCCAGATGTGGCTGTTTCCCGGGTGCACTAGTGACGCTGACTGTGGCAGGGAGCCACTTGCATTTTTCACTAACTGAGGTCCTGCCCTCCCATATCTCACAATCTAAGGGAGAGAATCTTGATCCAGAGTGATAACAAAACAAGTAAGTAAAGCAAGATCAGCGATGTGGGCTGAGTAACTCCCCTGTCCCTGGTATTAGCATAGAGGTGCTGGACACCCTCTGGTGTAACAAGACCTGTTCTTTGGCTTTAGGAACTTCACGGCTTAACGGAAGGGACAAAACACATCAGATAGTGATAAGAAAATGTGTAAAAGGAAGAGATCGGTATGTGGACAGAACACAGCCTGAGGTGTTTAAAGAAGAGGAATATTTCTCAAGAACTTGAAAGCATCAGAGTTTCTTGAAAGGGTTTGGTGTACACTGCCTGAAGCTGAGGTATGGACTGGAAAGTGACTTAGCCCAGTCCCTTCTAGCTGGGTGAGTAACTGAACACTCCAGCATGCGGATCTTCACTGGAGAGAAATGGGAGCCTGAGTCATCTCTTTGACATCATCTTAAGATTTTTCATTTAACTTTTCCCTTCCACATCAGACGCCCTTGTTGTTGGGTGGTCTGCCATGGCACTTCCTGCCAAGTCCCAGCTACTTTACTTTAGGTGGAGGGCTGGGGGTAATGGATCTTATTTCAAAAGGAGAGGGGAAATTGAAACCAGAACGGCTTTGTGATGAACTTTAGGGGAATCCTTTTTTCTCTATCAAAGGTTTTCCAAGGCTGGTGTCTCCAGCTTGAAGCTTGGTCGTGTGTGTGTGTGTGTGTGTGTGTGTGTGTGTGTGTGTGTGTGTGTGTGTGTGTTTGGTGAGAGTTAACCATTCAAAGTGGAAGGCCTTTCAGAATTTGATCTAGTTATGCAAACATAGCCCATTGATGTTAACAAATAGAGACCAGATGCAAATAACCCATTTGGGCATAACATGGAATAACTAGCAGAAGTTAAAGCAAACTGTCTCCTACCCCACTGCCCTATTACCTCATAAGAATTCCTTCCATATGGAAATAAGCAAGAGGAAAAGGAAAAAAAGGGGGGACTATTAAGATATTTCAGTCTTAAAATGATAGCAGTAGTAGACTAGCCTGGATCACACAAGATTGCCATGTAAACAATTGAAGAATTTCAGAATTATGTGGAATTAGACATGCATCCCTAAGAAAGGTTAGGGGCTAATGAATGTGCATAACACAAGGAAAAATTAATTACAACAGGAAAACTACTCCAAATGGAAGTCAACGAGTCAATGATTCATAGCCAGGTGTTCGGAAGAAAACGTGGTTCTCTACAACTCATTGAATAGGGTGTCACTGGACAAGGTAAAATTTTATGACATTTCCTGGGGCTTTGGGTGTTTTCACTGTTCTGCATAGACAGCCAAGCCGTTAAAGGGTAAGGCTGAACAGAGGGAATGCTAAAATAGTAATGGTATTGCCATTTTCTGCAGAGAACAAAGTTTTAGTTGAATAAAAAGAGGTAGGTCATGTAAAGAAGCTCACAGGAAGTCTCCAGACCTTTGAGGTGACTGCCATTGCTGCCACTTTCCCCAGAATGCCATTGCTTTATGAATGGCTTTTTGACCAAGAGGCTAAATAACTCTTTCTTGTGTAGATTTTCTACTTTTCAAATAATGCTTAATTTTTAAAACTTTTTTGTGTGCATATGGTAGGCTCCAGGCCTTGTGGGCCCAGGGAACCTTCATAGGTGGCTGAGAATAAAAAGAAAAGTTAAGTTTGAAAAAGGAGATAGCAACACTTCAATTTAGGAAAACCAGACTCTGGAAAAGCATTTGGGTGAAATCTTCCCGATTTAGCTGTAGGACAGAATTAGACACAAACCAGGAAATCTCCAGAAGGTGTTCAGTAGATGTTGGTAGAATGAAACCCAGAAGCTCCTTCTGTGAGGTTCTCCAGCACTTCAACGTTAGTAGCAGAAAATTCTTCCTAAAGTCAACACCAAATTCCTCCTGCAACGATTTTAGCTCATTCTCTCCCTTCCGACTCGGAAGAGTAGCAGGAAAGATGCTGATATTGCTGTTCTGACATTTCTATTAAACTTGCCCTCAGTCTTCCATTTTGTGAACTAAATAATTTTTTAAGCTTTTCCCTCAAAAAGATAATTTCACAAACATGTCCATGTACCAATCTTGAGTCACAAATGTTTAGAAATAATTTACTTACCATACAGTCAGAGCCATATTGAGATAAATACTGTGCTTAGTTCATAAAGGTGCTGCTTCGTATTGAAATTCCTGCATCCTGGGCAGTCGCTGGCAGCACTGTGGGTTTCTTTCTGTAGTCTCCCTCGAGCCTGAATGGAGGTGATGGCTGAGAAGCCAGACTAATAAAATGCACTCTTGTACTGATTAAACGTCCATTTTCTTAGGGAAATGGCTGATAGGAGCAGGATAAAGCTGTGAGGAAGCTTGTAGAAAGTTCACAAATCTACCCCTACTGGTGAGCTTTATTTGAGTGCTTAGAGCTACTCTGAGCAAGACAATGGGTAGAAAATGGACCAGGGAGAAAATTAAGAAATGACAGGCTTGTTTTTTAAAAGTAAGAGGAAAGCTTCTCTTGTTAGGTTTTTCTGGAGTGTTCTCATGAAGGGACACAGAACATTTCACTTTAGCAAGGTGCATTGACTAACTATGAGGTACAGGGAAACAGAGCAAGCAGGTATCGAGCAGACAGGGTCAGCTCCAGTTACCTGCTTGAAGGCTTTGATCTCAGCTGCAATGGACAAGGCAGAAGCAGGAGCTGGGAGCCTTCTGGGAGCGAAAAGAAGGAAGAATTTAGCAGCACAACATGATAACTACCTTAAAATCCTCAAGATGAGAGGATGGTTTGAGTCTAGGAGTTTGAGGCTGCAGTAAGCTATAATCGCACCACCACACTCCAGCTTGAACAGAGCAAGATCATGAGTCCAAAAAGAAAAGAAAAAATTGATAGTGGTGTGATAGTAGAACTCTGTGAACAAAGGCTGGGCACAGCGGCTCACGTCTGTAATCCCAGCACTTTGGGAGGCCAAGGCAGGTGGATCATCTAAGGTCAGGAGTTCGAGACCATCCTGGACAACATGGTGAAACCTCATATCTACTAAAAATACAAAAATTAGCTGGGCATGGTGGCATCTGCCTGTAGTCCTAGCTACTCTGGAGGCTGAGGCAGGAGAATCACTTGAACCTGGGAGGCAGAGGTTGCAGTGAGCCGAGACTGCATGATTGCACTCCAGCCTGGGTGACAGAGTGAGACTCTATCTCAAAATAATAATAACAACGAGAAGAAGAACTCTGTGAACATACTAAATGGCACACTTTAAATGAGTGAATTGCATGGTGTGTGAATGATATCTCGACAAAGCTGTTTAAATAAATAAATAAATTTGGGCACAAAAAAACTCTAATATTAACTGTTTTAAAACCTTTTAAAATATGGCTAGAAGGAAACTTCGAATTACATGCCTGGCATTATATATCTATTGGACCTGCTAGGCTGAGGGAACTGAGGATGAAGACTCTGAGCCAATGTGGGGCTAGTGGTACCCAAAGCGAAGGCTGTGAACGCAGGGCAGAAGGCTGGGTGCGGTGGCTCACCCCTATAATCCCAGCACTTTAGGAGGTTGAGGTGGGTGAATCACCTGAGGTCAGGAGTTTGAGACTATCCTGACCAGCATGGAGAAACCCCGTCTCTACCAAAAATACAAAATTAGCCAGGCATGGTGGCATGAGCCTGTAATCCCAGCTATTCGGGAGGCTGAGGCAGGAGAATCACTTGAACCCAGGGGGCAGAGGTTGCAGTGGGCCTAGATCGTGCTCCGGCCTGGGCAACAAGAGTGAAACTCTGTCTCAATAAACAGACAAACAAACAAAAACAAACCACACACACACAGGGCGGAAGAGCAGCCACAAATGCTCACCTGTGGCCCAGAGCAAGAAGCAATGAAGGGTTGGGGCAGAGGGTCTTGAGGCTAAGGATGAAACTCCTGGACTGGAGCTGGCCTCTGCATCAAGGGCCAGCAATGGGACTCATGGCCGACTAGAATTTCTGGCCCCTAGGCAAACAGAGGGAGCTATCTTCAGTCATCTCTCCTGAAGAACTCTTATCAGCTCAGATGATAAAATGTGGGGCATTTCCCTTTAGGTAACATCATTTTAAAAAAAACAAGAAACAAAAACAAAGGCGAGGCACAGCTGCCCGACCTCTTGCAGGTGGCTGCTCTAACTGCCTCAGGCCCTGGCCAGCAGCCCCCGGGGCCAAAAGGATCCCTATCTTAACACACCAGTAATGTGTTTGCATACCTGTAACCCAGCCTTGCTAAACTGCAGCAGGCAAGCCAGGAAGCTCTGGCCTTGTCCTGGAGGATGGAAACTTTTTCAGGAAGTATTAGCCAGGAGAGCCGTCTGGGCTATTTATGAAATTCCATAAACAACCCCCCGGTGCATGTCCGAGGCTTGGCTGGACACAGCATAAGAGAAAGCCTTGGGTGCCTTCTTGGCGTCCTCTCCTCAGCCCAGGTTTCCTTTCAGTTCAGTTCCCCCCTTTACACACCCCCCAAAATATAACAGTATTTCAAAGGACACAGCTCATTGGATGATGATAAGGAAACTATGCTTAGGGATCTCTACCCGTCACCCCACCACCAAAAGAAAGGACCTCATGGCTTGCCTCTGGAGACCAGAAGAATGACTGGACTGAAAAACAGAATGGGTGAATTAAGCGAGATGAGCTGTAACCCCAATGGCCTAGTTCTGGAGTAGGGGTCAGTAGCCTAGAAAGGAGAGAAAATCAAATACACTGTACTTGGCAGTGACTGTTTCAATTTTACAATTACAAAGTGAATACTTGACACTATTCTGTATTTTATCTGAGCTATGTCCTGAATTTTTCTCCAACTGCAGTAAACATTAATTTTTCTCTTGACTGTGTATCATGCTTCAGCACACAGGGTGGATAGCAAGCATAGACAATGGGGCAGGGAAAGTTTATGAACCTAAGGGCACTGGCTGGGGCAAAGCCACATCCCCTGCTGTCCTGTCCAGGTGCAGTGACAGTAGAAACTTAACTGCGTTTAATGAAGGTATGGAAGAAGACACAAATGACATCATCTGCATGCCTGCAAGCTTCTGAAGGCCAAGGCTTGCAAGTTGTTCCTCTCCTTATCTCCATCATAGGGTCTGGCGCATGCTAAGTACTCAAGAAATACTCACAGATGGACGTGTAGATGGATGGATGGATGTGACTGACACATAGTAGAAACTTAAGTAGGTGTTATGTAATGATTTCATATTTTGAGTAGTTGATGTTGAAGAGAAAGGATGAAAGCTTCCATTCTTGCAACAGGAAAATATATTCTGGATATATTAAACTAAAATGAATATAATAGTACATGGCATATTCAGTTTTGTCATCCGTCTAATTTTTTCCAAACAGTGCTTAGATATGTTAGGTAAGGGTGGAAAAGGGGAGAAAAAAAACGCCCAGTACAGCTCATGAAGCCTCTTTCTCACCAGATCTTGTAACACACAAGCTACTTAGGAGTGGATGAATGACTTAACGATGATGTTGTCAGGGCCCTGGGAATAAATATTGCCTTTTCCATTCCTGCTGTGGGTACAACAAGTGCCACTGGCACATCATCAAGAGGTTGAGATCTCCTCATTCTTATCTTCTGAGTCAGGAAGCACAAGATGGTATTTAAAAAAAAAAAAAAAAACTTGTTCAAAATGCACGTGAATATTCCATCCCTTGTCCTTGCATTTACACTGATTTCTTGCAGCTGAAAGCCGAACAGCTAGTAAGTAGATAAAGAGAGGATAGAACCATCCAAAAGTCAGCTTTTCCTTTTTAAGGAGAGCCCTTGGTGTGGTTTGTCCATCAAACGGTAGCCTCCCTAACCACGTCTTCACTCTTTCTTCCTTTGCCACAGAGTATCTAGACACTTCTCATCTTTCAGAAGCAAGGAACTTCAGAATTGCTTTCGGCTCTATGATTCTCTTTCAGCAGCCATCCCAACAGTCTATAAGATGAAAGAATCCCTCAGGGCAGCAGGAAACTTTAGAACCAATTGAAAGTCACTGATGGCGGGGCGCGGTGGCTTATGACTGTAATCCCAGCACTTTGGGAGGCTGAGATGGGTGGATCACTTAAGGTCAGGAGTTGGAGACCAGCCTGGCCAACATGATGAAACCCTGTCTCTACTAAAAATACAAAAAATAAAAAATAAAATAAATAAAATTAGCTGGGTGTCCTTGGTGGTACATGCCCGTAGTCCCAGCTACTTGGGAGCCTGAGGCAGGACAATTGCTCGAACCCAGGAGGCTGCAGTGCCGAGACTGCACCACTGCACTCCAGCCTGGTGATAAAGTGAGACTCCATCTCAAAAAAAAAAAAAAAAAAGGAAAAGGAAAAAGAAAGTCATTGATTGTTGTCAGCAGCTGGGGCAGGGGTAGGTTATAGAATAGAGAACAAGGCAATTCTTTCTGACCAAGGAGAAAGAAAGGTCTTTATCTGAGTCTTTGTCTCAGATAAAGACATAGTCTTTGTCTATGCTTGCTATCCACCCTGTCCGCTGAAGCATGATACACAGTCAAGAGAAAAATTAATGTTTACTGCAGTTGGAGAAAAATTCAGGACATAGCTCAGATAAAGGTCCTTTATCTGAGTCTTTGCACATTTCAGGCCAGGTGCAAAGACTCATGCCTGTAATCCTAGCACTTTGGGAGGCTGAGGCAGGTACATCACTTGAGGCCAGGGGTTTGAGACCAGCCTGCTAACATGGCAAAAACCTGTCTCTACTAAAAATACAAATTTCTGTAAGTGAGTTGGCTTTTAGCAGTTAAGAATCCATACTTGGCCAGGCGTGTTGGCTCACAACTATAATCCCAGCACTTTGGGAGGCCGAGGTGGGTGGATTACTGGAGGTCAGGGGTTCAAGACCGGTCTGGTCAACATGGTGAAACCCCATCTCTACTAAAAACACAAAGTTAGCTGAGCATGGTGGTATTTGCCTGTAGTCCCAGCTACTCGGAAGGCTGGGGCAAGAGAGTCACTTGAGCCTGGGAGGCGGAGGTTGCAGTGAGCCAAGATGTCGCCACTGCACTCCAGCCTGGGCAAAAAGAGTAAAACTCAGTTTCAAAAAAAGAATCCATATTTTAAGTCAACGCATTTAAAATCAGGTTACAGGCCAGGTGCAAAGGCTCATGCCTGTAATCCTAGCACTTTGGGAGGCTGAGGCAGGTACATCACTTGAGGCCAGGAGTTTGAGACCAGACTGCTAACATTGCAAAAACCTGTCTCTACTAAAAATACAAATTAGCAGGGTGTGGTGGTGCACACCTGTATTCCCAGCTACTTGGGGGGCTGAGGCAGGAGGATCGCTTGAACCCAGGAGGTGGAGGTTTCAGCTAGTCAAGTTCACACCACTGCACTCCAGCTTGGGCGACGGGGAGAAACTCCATCTTGAAAAAATAAATAAACAAAAAGTCAGGATACAGAAAGAATTTCTATCTTTATATAGTTCTATGAGGGAGCTTTCAAGGCTTATCTGAAATATTAGAAGGCAGGGAACTTCAGAGAAAGCAAAAACATGCTATTTTCGGATTTAACTTAGGTTTCTAAAAATTCTGTGCCTCAGCCTCCTGACTAGCTGAGATTACCAGCACCTACCACCATGCTCAGCTAACTTTTGCATTTTTAGCAGAGATGAGAGTTTCAGCATGTTGGCCAGGCTGGTCTTGAACTCCTGCCAGTAAACAGGGTGGATGTGACCTTGGCAGGGTGAGCTAAGAAAGTTGGACTCCTTGAAGGAAATAACTTTCTGTGATATCATGACTGGCAGGGGACTGCTGGTCAGGGATGACTGGCAGGGGACGTGCAGGTGAAGCTGGATGGAAGCCCTTGGCATTGGGGCTCCTATCATGTGTCCAAATCCCCAGTGCCCCTATTCCCCAACCCAGGTCATTCCTGCTCATGATATCAGTACTCTGACTCACAAGTAGCCTGCAGCAGCTGAAAGGAAATGATGTGGCAACTGTGTCTGAAGACTGGTTAAACGCTGGAGACAGAAAAGAAAATCTATTTGAAAATATGTTGCTGTATTTTACAAAAGACTGTGCAAGATTTAAAAAGTATGTTTAGCATTCCAAGTATTTTCCCTTCTGTGTCTTCAGAGACCATCTCTGAGAGTGATGTTTTGTTTATTTAACATTTAATCAAAAGAGATTTGGACCCCACCAGCTTTTGAATAACAGACTCAGTAGCACTGCCTCTTGCATTAAGTTTGAAGAGAAACTTCAACTGTACAGAGAGCTTGATGTCTGTAATATGCACTAAAAGATCAGCTGGTCTAACTTTACAGGGCTAATAAAAGGGAAAATTTTTCCTGTGCTCAGGTCTTTTATGAATTATAAATAACCATTCACTTTGGAAGATAGCACATCATAAAATTTTTTTCACAAATATGCACAAATACATTTTAAGATCCAAGGAAAAAGATGTTCAAAAGTCTCAGATGTACTCAGTTTTGATTTTGTATGGAAACATGTTCTTTTACCATATGGATGCTTTTAAGGGGGCCTTCAGCTGGGGCTCAATAATGACACCCCAGTGGCTAAATAAGGGATTTCTTTCCCTCTAACATTATTTCTCTGTTATTAAAGGTGGAAAAACCTTGCACAAATAGCATACTATTAGAGTGCTTTAGGGGGTATCCTGGGAATCAAAGTTATGTGTCTGCTCCAGAAATACTGTCTGTAATTATCATTCCTCCATGGTTCTGAGGATGCAGTCTTGGTGTTTTCATTAATTTTTTCATTCTAAAAGTCTGGAGTGTGTGCCTGCTCTTGATATTCAATATTTTACAGTAGGAATTTTGTTGTTGTTGTTTTTAAGGTCACAGATCTCTCCTCCTTCTTTTCCTCTCATAATAACATTTCTTGGCTTCTTTTGCCTACTAAAATAAAAAGGTATGAAAGACTAGATTTGAAAAGAAAAAGAAGTCAGATATGACATTTTTTCAATTCCAGCCTTCATCTTCCCTGTTTATAATCTGCTAGTATGAGCATTAAAAAATAGAGCATTCAGATCTAACAAACACCTGAAGAGGGTTCATGGGTCAGAATAGCACACAGATTTCCCCCCAGCACTTTGTTACCAGTATTTTCAAATATGCACCACATTGAAACAATTCTACAGTGAACACCTATATGCCTGTGGTCTGCTTATAGATTCTGCTATTAATGCTTTACTCTTCTTGCTTTATCACATATTTACACATCCCTCCTCCATTAATTCATCTTATTTTTTCATGTGTTTAAAAGCAAATTGTAGGCATCTACTAATTTCTACTTCAAAACTTCAGTTCAATATTTACTTTTCTCATTTGATATGAAATTTACAGATTTTAAACTGCAAACATTAAGTGTCCAGTTTCAGAGTTTTGACAAATATGTCCCTGTGTGCCCAAATCCTTACTGAGATATAAAATGTTGTCATCACCTAGAAAGGTCCCTCATTTATCTTTCCTGTCAATCCTTGTTCCTAATCCCTTTCCCAAACCCAGAGGCAACCACTGTTTTGATTTTTTTCACCACAGATTAGCTTTGTCTATTCTATCATTTCATATGAATGGGTCAAATAGGATGAATTCTTTGTGTAAACTTCTGTCATTCAGCGTAATCTTTTTGAGATTTGTTCATGTTATTGTGTGAACAGTAGTAGCTCATTCTTTTGTATTGTTGAGTAGTGTTCCATTGCATGACTAAACTATAGTTTGCACATTCATTTTTTTTTTTTTGAGATGGAGTCTCACTCTGTCACCCAGGCTGGAGTGCAGTGGTGTGATCTCAGCTCACTGCAAGAGGGTTCAAGCAATTCTCTTGCCTTAGCCTCCTGACCAGCTGAGATTACCAGCACCTACCACCATGCTCAGCTAATTTTTGCATTTTTAGTAGAGATGAGGGTTTCAGCATGTTGGCCAGGCTGGTCTTGAACTCCTGACTTCAAGTAATCTGCCTGCCTTGGCCTCTCAAATGCTGGGATTACAGGGGTGAGCCACCATATCTGGTCCCTGCATATTCATACTCTTTTTGATAGACACCTGGGCTGTATTCAGTTTTTGACTATTACTAATAGAGATGCTATGGACACTCTTATACAAGTCTTTTGATAAACATATATTTTCATTTCCCTTAGGAAAAGACCTATGTATGTAATTGCAGGATCACAGCTAGCATACATTTGGTCTTTTTAAAAATGCTGTTCCTTTTTTCCAAGTTGATATACCATTTTATATTCCATCAATGATGTATGGGAGTTCCACTTGCTCCACATCCTTGTTAACATTTAGTGTTGTCAGGCTTTATATTTTAAACCATCCTGGTGGGTGTGTAGTGATATTTCATTCAGGTTTTAATTGCATTTTCCTAATAATTAAAGATATTGAGCACTATTGTCATGTGCTTATTCTTTGGTAAAGTGTCTTCTGTTCTTTCAAATAATGTTTTCTCTTTATTAATAAGTGAAAGTCCTTTACATACCCTGGATATCAGTCCTCTGTCAAGTTTATGTTTTATAAATAATTTCTTCCAGTCTGCGTCTTGACTATTCATTTTTTAATGGTTTCTTTTCATGAGAGGTTTTTAAATTTTGGTTAAATCTAATTTATCATTTTTTTGTGTGGTTATTGCTTTCAGTGGCCTAAACAAAGCACATTGATCTTAATAAATGCTGTCTACAAAATGTGTTGTAGGCTTAAGAAAATCCAAAGCTTCACCATGGTCGCTGTAATAGAAGTGTTTGCCTAAAGAAACATCCATGTCTGTACATATTGAGAACAACTGAGGAAAACCTCGTGATCTGTAAAGTCTCTCAAGAACATCCCAGAGAATGAATCCAATTCTAGACTTCCCTTTTCACTTTGTTTTATCATAAGAAGCTTTCTATTTTCATGGCTGGAAGGAGTCACCACAGGCAAAACCACCTGGTCCTGGCCTTGTTCTGGAATCAAGTCAGCCTTTATGCTTACGAGAAGGGTAAGTGGATTAATAATCCATTTTTAATCCCTATTTTAAGAGATCATATTTTAAATAGTTTAATATGTGGCACAGATGAATAAAAAATAGGCTCCCCAGAAGCTTTAAAAAAATTCCAAGAAAGAAATCCACCAAGAGACCCAGGTGTCAGTGATGAAATTAAGAGCAGATTGAAAGTGGGAATTGTTTGCTATGAAGAAAGCAGGACTTCAGAAAACAGAGATCAATTGAAGGGATATAGCAATTCTTTAGAGTGGTTTTTAAGCTGCACATTGAAGGCTTTCCCAAGATTTTACCCTGGTCTCTTTGCCAGCTTCTCCGCTTGTCAGTGAAGCTGTTTGATTTCTCTCTTTGTTTCTTGTTTGAACCAAAAGGACACTCAATACAGACATGACATTTTGAAAACTAAACTCACATCTTTTTCACCCTAACTTCATTGTTGTTTTGGCCTACTTTCTCTTAGACACTTGCTTGAGGGTGCAGGCTGAATGTGGTCTTTCAAACTTTCAGACAAACTCCCTTGAGGACCTCTTTCTGTGATTCCATCTCCTCCTAGTGATCATTAATGGTCTGCAACTTCTTCTTTATTTGTGAGGTATCTCAGGCCTTTTGCTTCTTTGGTTTTTTCACTTTTTATCATTAAAAAATCCCTCAACCCCTTTATTAGAGACTGACTTAGGAAAAGACAGGGATGAAACTTAAATGAATGAACTACTTACTGTTTGATTGCAGGTTAAAATTGTGGCCAAGTTTTTGTTTTTGTTGATCTAGTAGACACTCTTATAAACCAAAACTAACTGTATGATTCTCATGGGAAGTTATGTTGAAATTATGAGATATGAAGAGAGTCCCAATTCACAAAGCCCTGGACTGTTCTAACCATAGGGAATACTTGCTGGTGGCTATGTGGGTGTGCCTGCCAGGCTGGGAAAGGATCTAGGATAATGCTGAGTTTCATAACACACCAGTCCAGGTCCAACTGCTTGAGTAGGAAGATTAGCTGTGGGTGGTTAGTTTTCTGGCCTCCCGGATCTGTTCCTGAAGAGAGCAGTTAAGTTCAGGAATCGAGAAATCTAGGTTCTAAGTTAGAAACATCAAGTAGAACTTCAAGGCCGCTGAAATAAAGAAGTGTCGTAATTAACCCACAAACATGAAGAAAGTAATCATAAGGGAGAAATGAGTAGGGTTAAAAATCACAGGGCCACATGACAAATTATGTCTGGCTATGCAAGTGGGTTAAATCACTTCCTAAGATGTTGCCAACAGCACAAATATCTGTACTTAGCATCATATGAAACCAAAGAATTAACCAAACATACTTTCCAAGTTTCTTCCCCTTTGGAATAGTAATTCCTGCTATTACCATGTTTCCATTAAGGCACTGGAGGATCCAGAGTAAAGTCTAATTGAGATGGGTTCCACTGGCCTGCAGTGCAGACACCATTAAGTGGGTACCCGAATGTAGTGGGGGAGGACTGTGAAGCTCTACTTTCTGTGCAGCTCTCAGGGCAGTCCTGTTGCCAGCCTTCCTCAAACATCGTTTTCTGCTCATGAATATTCTTTTTTATACCAATAGAGGTGGGAGGCGAAACTATCCAGAATCCAGTCTCAAAATCTTTTGTTCTTTTCTCTCATTTACTTCAAAATGTATATAAAGTAAAATGCAGAACCCCCAAAAAACCATTTCAGCCTGAAACTAAACTCAAGCTCTTTAGCTTGATATTGGGTCCTTCATGAGCAGAAGGGTTGGATAGAGGAAATGAATTATAGGGGGATGCTTTGTTTTGATTATTACCAGAGTTCAGCAGGAACATCTGGCTTACTGGCAGTTAGATTTTCTGAAGGGAGGGTTCAGCCACTGCTACCATAGCTCTTGCTTAGTACCATAAGGTTTATCTGAATCTCTGAATATCTATGATCTTGCAAGATCCAAATTTCCCTTCAAGCTGATATTTGTCTTTCATTTGTTTCCTAATTAGCATTCAGGTTTCAGCCTAAGAGTGCACTGCCAGAGGCAATAACACCTCCCTTGGTGGGGACCTTTGTTGGCATCATTCTAAACTGAATTCATAGAACTGTTCTCTGATTTTCAACTTTGCTTTGTGGTACAAGGTCTGTGAATGTTTAGTTGACAATACATGTGCGCCTCTCTCATTTCCTGTTTTTAAGGGCTGCACTTAATTTATTTGAAAGGGTGGAATATTTTAAATTACAATTCAGCAGTTTTACTAAGGAAGGCTGTAAAACACAATGAGCAAGGAGTTTTACTTCCCCCTTCCAATTGCTACTCCCTGTTTTGAAATCTTGATGTCCTCCAATCCATGGGATTGAGTTTGACTTACACTGTAACATTTTTAACAGCAACCATGCCATGGCTGGAGCTGCAGAGGGTCATGGGATTCTTGCACACTGTAATTCCATTTTTCCAGATGCCTTATTAGTACACGGAATGCGTCTGCCTGTGCTTGAATTGATATTGTTCTATCTTGTTAAGTCCCCTCCCCCAGGCAGAGCATTTGGATTGGTTAAGGAATACAGTCGCTTAGCCAATCAAGTGAAACCTTTCTCCTGCAACCTTAGCAACACCTGACAATGGTCATTGACAAATGTTAAGAGAAAACCCCTGACGAATCCTCAGCCCTTGAAAATTGTCCCTGTCAAGGGCAAGTAAGGGTACTCCTACCCACAGAACAATTTGTGTGGCCAGAGGTATTAGTGGTTTGTGTCAGACCTAAAAACAGAACCTGGATGTGGCTGCAAGTGCCTTGAGTCTAGGGCCGCACTCCCATCTGTTGCCAATTTCAGCAAAACTGACTTTTGTCAGTCAAAGCCAGTGTTGGTGCTTGGGAGGGTTGTCTATGGTGGGGTGGCAGCAGAGGAGTGTGCTCATCTTCTCCTATACCAACCCGACCCTCATATCCACCAGAATATTTTCAGTGGTTGCAGGAAGGTTTCACATACAACTTTGGCTGCAGGGTCACACTTCTGTCACTGACACTAATTTGTTCTGCAGGGCATGGCAAGAGGAGCATTTTCTGAGGGCGGCAAGATTCCTGGCTGTGTCCCCAGTGGCGCCTTTCCAAGACTTCTGGCTACACATCTTTCACCTCCCAGCCTCATGATGAACCCTGTTGGGGTGCAGTTGGCCTGCCTGTCTCACCCGCGGGCATATTGGGACACTCCTTTGATGGTGCAGTTAGACCTAAAAGAGCTCTCACCCCTCTCTGGGAGGCTTTGTGACCAAGGGATCTGAAGGCAGACCTGGCAGAAGCTGGGGAGGGGAAGAGAACTGAAGAGCTGAAAGAAGGGGTGCCTGCCAAAAACATGCACAGACAGTTCACAGGCAAATGCATGGTCCCTCAAAAGATATAATAGCTGTGTGTGTGTGATACCCTGCTGAAGTCCCCTTACACGATCATTCCAGTTAGTCTAGCCACCTCGAAGGCATATTTCAAACCCGGGTTGAGTAATCTATTGTGCCATGATTAGCTGTTAATGAAGCTGAAAATACCTAAATCATCCAACAAGTAATATGAATTAATTTTTTATGATTAGCACTTCTAGACAAGCTGGTGTCAGGACAAAGAAAGGCCTGGGGATACAGACACAGACATTCATACATGCATATATAACGTGAACACACAAGCATGCACACAGATAAACTTAGGCCAGAGGAGCAAAGGAGGAACAAGGGGGAAAAAGTAAAAGGGGACCTTTAAAGAGAGTCCATGAAGAGTGTGAAATCTTGTCTCAGACCTGTAAAAACAGAACCTGGATCTGGATGCTAGGGCTTGAGTCTAGGGCCTTACTCCGATCAGCCACCATTTCAGTGAAACTGGCTTTTGTTAGTCAAAGCCACTGTTGGACCTTAGTCGGGCATCCATGGTGGGACTCTCCAAATCACTGATTCTCCTTAGTGAAGTTCATTCTGTCGTCCCCAACCCCCAGCATCCATCTCCCTCCTAGTACCACCTTCCAAGGCCTGTTCTGAATTGAATTTTCCACTGGAGGTTGGCATGTAGCTTAAGGAATCCCTTGGGAGCATAAACTGGTAATGACTTGAAATCTTAACCCCTAAAAGGATATTGATATTTTTTCAAAAGGGACTCACAAAGGTGCAAAAGAATTAAATTTCTAATGGCTGAATTGTAAATTGGGATTATATTTATTCTGGAGACTTGGCCTTGTTCAAACATACTTTTTGGGTACACACCTCCTCTGGGCATTCCTAAGGCCAGAATTACAGGCAAGAAAAAGTGGTCCTGGAGAGGAGGGTGGGTTGCAGTGGGGATAAATCCATCAGGTAGGTACACTGTAGGAGGTTAGATCCTGAGGAGGTGCGGGAGGGGCCAGGAGGCTGAACTTCCACACAGAGACAAACTAGGAGCTAATTTTAGAATCCTCTATATTTGTCCTTCAGGGAACTTGGAAACTTTCTGGTGGCATGAGATGTAGAATATTACAATACAGATTACATAACATGTTAAAAACCCAGTCTTACATGGTCATATACATGCACACAGGTTCTAGGTTCAAAGTCTGAAAGAAATTCAGCCATTCTGAGAGGACGTAAAATTGTGGACATTTGCCTATTAAAGATACAAGTAAACTACCTTTTTCCTTTTCCAGATTTTTCAAGTTTTTCAGGTATGTCTGATCAAGTTTTCTGTGGATATGAGCAAGTATCAAGTATGAAGATTATAGAACAACAACAAAAAGCAATATTAGATGTTTATTTCTTGCTTTGGAAATCAAGAGATTTTTCTTTCCTTGTAAAATAGAGAATAAAATAATAAAATTAATGATGTATATAGCAAGGTTCTTTGTAATCCAAGTGTCAGAAAGAACTCTATAAAATATCTGAAGTGCTTAAGGGTGCCTAGAGGGAAAAGATAAAGGTTCTCACTATAGAGATAATAGTTCCTGCTCAACAATCTGAATTTCGCTTAAGAATAAAACGTCACATCTGGAAGAGCATGTTTATCTTTAATGTAGCAGTTTGGAGGTAGAGGCATTCCTGAAAGAGAATAATGCCTGATGCATTATAAGCACAAAAATAAAGATTTGTCGATGACACAGAAGCCCTGCCTCCAAATCAACATTCTGTCAATTCACAAATATTATCAAAGGAAGAAAACTCTAGAACCTCATTAGAGTGGATATCTCCCCGCTCTTAATCTCCAAGAGATCATTGTTTCCTATTTCCATGGAAACTAGAAGACTTGCAATTGCCAAAACTTGAGAGACACTAGAGACCAAAGCCAGAAGAAAAAAAAATTAAAAGACAAATGTTACAGGCAGCATGTATGACAGTGTGGTAAAGTTTTTGACATTTGTTTGGTAAGATTTTCTTATTTCTTTGCTTGGAAGAATGCAATAATTTCCAGAATGTGGCAGTAATAGCTTCACATCATGCTGCTGAATGTTCGTTGAGTAGATTTTACACTTTTCTAGAAAGGAAAGGAAAGACCCATGGGCCTTGGCAGCAATCAAGTGAATGTTTAGCTGTTGGAAACCACTCTCCTGGCACACCTTGATGCTATCCACAGTGAGGAGACCAAGTGCCCCTGCTTTCTCCCTTCCATGCAGTGAACAAATACTTATTGAGCACCTACTATTTTCCAGGTAATCTGTCCTACATACAGCTAAATGAAAGAATTACAACTCAGAGCTCTTAGGAGAAGTACACGTAACTGCTAGAGTGTGTAACAGGCTGAACTGACCTGTCAGGGCAGCTAGGCTTTCCTAAGGAAGTATGATTAAGCTGAGCAGGAGGAAACTAGGCAGTGGTTGCGGGGTCTGAGGAAGGTGACCATTCCAGGGAGCAGGGATTCTTGGGCAAAGGCCTCTGGAGGAAGTGAGTGTTCAAGGAACTGAAAGTAGGCCTGAGTAGCCTGTGGTGGCAGAGCCCCAGAAAGTGAAGGGAATGAACTTGGGGTAAGGCCATTTGGAGAGGTGGGCAGGGAGCAGGTCCTTCCTAACGCACAGTCTTGAGTCTTGCAGGGCAGGCTTGTTAAGGACTTGGTTTCTAACCCTCCCCTCTTCAGGGTGAACTCAAGCTGTCATAGGAATGCATGGCATACGGTCCTTGTGTGTGACCTGGAAATGAAGCTTTTGCTTCATCTGAAATCTGTCAAAACATTGCCACAGATTTCAGAAGTGAACCACCAAGTTCCAAAGGTTATATTTTCATGAAATTCTTTAAATCTAAATAACGTTCAATAAATACTATTTTACACATGATGATTCAGTAGGTACCTTGGGCTCATTATCACGAATGTCAATTATCATCATATATTAACCCCTCAGAAGCCAGAGTTTGGTTATCTAATAACCTCTCCATTTTCTGGGACCTAGCTGAGATCTAGGAGGTCTACAAGAGGCAAAATAAATTGACAAAGATCATGCACATTTAACCAAGTGGGAGATCCTCATTAAGAACTTAGTTGATTTTACTTTACACATAATTGTAGAAAGCAGGTTCTCCGGGTTCAGAGGCCACAGCATGGGGAGAGAAATAATTCAGAAAGCAAGACGGGACATTATGGGTGGATAATTAAGAGTAACAGGGGCTGGGCATGGAGGTACATGCCTGTAGTCTTAGCTACTCAGGAGGCTGAGGCAGAAGAATTACTTGAGCCCAGGAGTTTGAGTCCAGCCTGGGCAACACAGCAAGATCTTGACTTTAAAAAAAAACAACAAAAAGGTGAAAGCAACAGGGAACAGCACAACTGTAAAGACTGAGACGAACAAAACAAAACCTAGAACAAACTAAATAAAAAATGGAAGGAAAAGAAGGGAAGGGAAAGGAGGGGAAAGTAGGGGAGGGGAGGGAAGTGGGGACAGAAGGGAAGGGCAAAAGAAAGAAATAAAGAGAAAAAGAGAAAAAAAACCAAGTCAGCAATCTGGGTTTTTCGTTATGAACAAGCAACCTTGGGTACCTTAGTAGCTCTTAAGGGCATCATTGTGTTTGTAATAAACCCTTATAATATGCTTAAGAAGTCAAAGAAGTGTGTCATGTTTTAGAAATATTTCTAGTGTGCAGGGTTAAGCCTTTATTTTATTTTGAGATGGAGTCTCGCTCAGTCGCCCAGAAAGGAGTGCAGTTGTGCAATTTCAGCTCACTCCGACCTCTGCCTCCTCTTGTGCCTCAGCCTCCAGAGTAGCTGGAGTTACAAGCACTCACCACCATGCCCGGCTAATTTTTTGTATTTTTAGTAGAGACAGCTTTTTGCCATATTGGCGAGGCTGGTCTCAAACTCCTGGCCTCAAGTGATCCACCTGCCTCAGCCTCCCAGAGTGCTGGGATTACAGGTGTGAGCCAGCACACATGGCTCAGTTAAGCATTTAAAATGATTTTTGGTCCTTAAAAAGTACAGCTTTGGCTCTTTGGGAAACCTGTCCATTCTGGATGGTTTTCACAAAGGTTCCGCATAACGTTTTTACTGCAATGTGATTCTGTAGGGGTGTGAATTAATATAGAGTTCACATTGAAAAATGTCTGATACACCAGCTTTTGCTGAAACCTCTTCATTTTCACAAGTTATCTAATTCTGATTTGAACAAAGTCATTGGAAGTGACATTTTTCACATCTGAATTGTCATGATGCTATTCTTGATGGGGAGTGAATTCTTGAATATTTAAAAATACTGTAGGTGATAAAATGCCTTTAATAAATTTGTATTAGAATTTGGTTTCCACATTTTAATTTTCATGTTGTATCTTAAATGCAAATAATCTTTATCTAGGCATAAGGTGCCCCCTAAAGTTACCTGGTTGTCTAAATTTTACATCTTTACTTTCCCTAAATAGAAATGAGAATGAACAAAATATTGTTTGATCACTTTGAAAAATGCTCATTCTATATACTTACAAAGTGAATTGTGGAATGATATTACTTTCTGCAAATACATCCTTCACACATGTCAGAGCATCTTCTGTCTCCCTAAAGAATATATCTTAAATGTGTTTTTCTTGGACTATCTCACATATCAGAGGTATCTGCAGGAGACAGACCTGGTAGACTGAGGCAATTTTGAGAAAATTATTAATTTTCTAAATTATGATTCGTCTACACTACCACTTTTTTAGTGTTTAATAGTGGAAATTTCTTCCTAGCTAATGCAGGTAAATAAATACTGAAGTGAATGTCTTCACATTATCCTATTAAATAGTATTCTTTTGTTTATCTTGTGACAATCTTAACAAAATGGTTCATAAAAAGTTAGTTATTCAAAAGAGAAAAGATTAAGATTATAAGGAAATGTGGCATTTCCTATTTCTTTTGGCTATCACTAGGTTCTAAGCTTGTTTTGAAGCCTGATAAACATTCCAGTTTTAAGATGTTTTCATTTAATAAGTTCCTCACTATTGCACTTTGCATTGGAATAAATAATTGAATGATAATAGCCTGGTCACTTTTCATAATATTGAAATGGTATAGAGACTACAAGCTAAAATGTTTATTTTTCTGAAAATTAACACATGTAGATTATTTAATATTTAATGAAAGCAAATCCCTTTTACCTCTTAAGGGTAGAATTATTGTCCAAATCACAACATTTAAAACAAATTCATTTGTAAGCAATTTTGCCAGCCAGGTTTTTTGGTATATACTGATATGCAATTAATTAATTAATTAATAACAGAAGAGTCTTGCTCTGTTGCCAGGCTGGAGTGCAGTGGTGCCATCTCAGCTCGCTGCAATCTCTGCTTCCTGAGTTCAAGCGATTCTTGTGCCTCAGCCTCCGGAGTAGTTGGGATTACAGGGACGCACCACCACACCCAGCTAATTTTTGTATTTTTAGTAAAGACGGGGTTTCACCACATTGGCCAGTATGGGCTCAATCTCCTGACCTGGTGATCCACCCACATTGGCCTCCCAAAGTGCTGGGATTATAAGCGTAAGCCACTACGCCTGGAAAGCAATAATTTATTTTTCAAAATTCCAGCTTGTTACTTTAAAGGCTTCCATATAAATGCAATACACTAGTCTTACAAGTAGGATGGAAAAGACTGGTTGATTGATCAGTGGTTGAATATACTTTCTTATAATTACAGCACATTTTAGAAGGAGACATCTTAAGGAATGAAATAGTGTGGTTTACTGAGTGACATTGTGGTGTGGAATATGGTATTTCCCAATTTTGCCTATTCTGAAGAATTATCCAGGGCATGGGTTAAAAAGATAGATTCCAAGCTCCACCCCAGCCCTGCTGAATCAGAATCTCCAGAGGAGAGGTAAAGGAAATGTGTATTTTTAACAAGTGCTCAGGGTGATTCTTATGACCTGACAAGTTTGGGAAATACTAGATAATGGAAAAAATTCTGGCTTTGGAGTGAGACAGAAGTTGAATCCCTGTGTGGCCAGTTAGGAGCCAAATAACCTTTGGCAAATTTCTGAGCCTCAGTTTCTTCATTTGTTTCTTGTGTAAGGGGCATTAAATGAGTTACTGTTTGTAAAGGACCTAGTATGGTGTCACTGACCACTGTCTAAAAAATATTAATAGTAAGACATTAGTGGCTTGACTGGGCACCGTGGCTCACGCCTGTAATCCCAACACTTTGGGAAAGCAGAGATGGGAGGATCACTTGAACTCAGGAGACTTCATCTCTACTGAAAAAAAAAAAAAAAAGGCTGGCATGGTGGCACACACCTGTAGTCCCACCCTACTCTGGAAGCTGAGGTGGGAGGATTGCTGGAGCCCAGAAGTTCAAGATTACAGTGAGATATGATTGCTCCACTGCACTCCAGCCTAGATGACAGAGCGAGACCCTATCTCAAAAGAAAAAAAAAAGGTTATTACTGGCTTGATTCTCAAGGATACAACAAAGTTAAAATGGACCCTCTTCAAAGTTGGAGCAATTGTTTTAAATTGTTCAGTTCTGGTTGATCATTCCCTGTTTCTTACCTCTTCTTTGCTCAAGAATCTATTCCATGGAAATGACTGACCAGGAAGACTCTGTTGGCACTTTCTCCTCTTACTGGATATTTTTCACTGATGAAGTGTCATCTATTCTCCCTCATTCTTCATTCTTTTAGCCATACAGAAGGAGATTCTCTCTCATGGCACAGGAGGGGAGAATGCCTGGTTCACGGATTATGCTGTTTTAGGCTTTTATTCTCCTCTAAACAAACTAATTATATTCCAGGGAACATAATTGGCTTTAACTACAGTATTAAAAAATACATTCCGGTATGAAAAAGAGAATGGAAATGAATGTAACTTTGTGTCCATCTTCAAATGACTTGAAAATTCCTTAGATCTAATTTAATTTACATGTCTTGGAATTTTCCTACTAATGGCAAATTATTGTCTTAGCTGGGATGACTAGCAATAATGATGAAGCAATGCCATTAACTCCTTCTGCAGGCCTCCTCCTGCGCCCTGTGAAGTTCTTGTCACCAAAGGGTAGTTTTCAAACTCTAGTGTAAAGACGACTCATGTGGGGAGCCGCTACATGTGTTAATTTCTGTTTCCCAGCTCCAGAGTTGTGTGCATTTTGCCCTGGGGCACTCTAGGGGTCTCTCTTTGAAAACCACTGCTCCAAGAATTTGGTAAACTGTTACTGAATTTAATTCAAAAATTTCATTTTTAAGTTAAAGAAGGGTGGAGGAGCCATGATACATCTCTGGCTAGGACTCCACTGCCCTTCTCAAATAAATTCCTTTGCCATTTATCTGTCCATCAACCTATCTTTGCATGCAACTGCAATGGGCTGGGTGCTAGATGTAGTGCTCAGGTGGGTGGTGGGTGAGTTTTCTCACTTCCTTGAGTTCATCAGTTTAGCTATTGGGAGTACTATTTATGAAGTGGGCCAGGGATCCTAGCTCCTGAACACATTGGTGGTGTGGTGTGATGTGATGTGAGTCACTGCATATGGGAAGCAGTAGACTTTCTGTACTTTGATTTCCTACCATTGCCTAATGGTAAACGCTGGAGGCGGCTCTATCCCTGATTTGGTCCCTGGGGTAGAAGCCTGCTGGAAAAGGGCAATCATAAGTAATTTTGTAATGATTTCTATGAACACCAGGAAAAACACTATAATTACTCAAAAAATGAGAGATGGCAGAAACACTAGCCAAACATGACATACCATGACTTACTTCTCCCTTGGCTCCTGGGTGTAGCTAATCTCTGGGGAGACAGAAACCTTGTAGGACAGTGCTGGGCACTCAGGGACTACAGATACGGACAAGGCATAAACCCAACCACCAGAGAATTTCTAACCAGGGAAAAGAGGGGGTGGAGGGGGGAGGCGAGAGAGAGAGAAAGAGAGAGAGAAATAGAGAGAGAGAGAGAGAGAGACAGAGAGAAACAGAGACAGAGAAGACAATGGCTCAGGCAAGTATAAACGTAACTGTGATGCTAGGCAGAATGGTATAAATGTTACAAGAACCATACAAAGTGTTAAAGGGGCTTGAAGAGAGAGAGAGATCACACATCCAGGTGGGTTTTCCCAGAGGAAGTGCCATTTGAGCAAATCCTTGTAGGAAGGGTAGGAATTTGACAAGTTACAGGGGAAGGGAGAGGCATTTCAGGCAGCAGGAACATCTTAAGCAAATGTGTGGGGTGGAGAAGTTCTGTTGGGACATAACAGAATTCCTGCTGGGAAAAGTTCTGTTGGGTTTTAGTGGGAGGTAAGGCTGAAAAGTTGGATTTGGTCAAGATCAGATCTGAGTTTGGATTTCTTCCAGTAGGCAACTGAGAGCCATTTAAAGGAACTTGAGCAGGAGGGTGACACAAACAGAAATGTACTTTAGGAAGCACAGCAGCTGGGTGGAGGATGATTTGGAGGAGGAAAGGCAATACAGACACACCAGGGAGGAGGCTCCTCAGAGTGAAGAGGAGGAATAATTGACTGTGAGCAGCCAGAGGGGCTGGGATAGACAATACAAATCAGCTGTGGAAGTTGTAGTAAAGAGGCAAAGGCAGAGGAAAAAAGCTTGGGGCCCTGGGAACAGGTGGCAACAGCATCAAAAACATAGGGAAAGAAGAGAATCTGGATTCTGGGGAAGGGTGGTTCTTTGGGTCTGAGGTGGCCGTGGGCAGCCTGGTGGTGATGGAAAAGTGAGCTGCCCACCAGGAAGAAATATGTGAGCTGGAGAGAGAGATGATACTTTGGGAAATCGTTGTGGGGTGGGTGGTGGAAACTCTCCAAGAAGTGGATCATCCAAAATGAAGAGGACAGTGATAGGCTGCAGGGCAGGGTATACATTAAACGGTTTGAAGGAAGAGAAACAAAAAAGAGGTAGGAAAAAGGGAAGGTGGAGACACTGGAGGGATGGCAGGTTGCTGGGAAACTCAAGAGAGGGGACCAGTTCAAGAGGGAGTCAGTAATCGGTGTCAGAGAGTGCAGGGAGGGCCTGCTGGGTCAGGCGGAGCTACTGGCCCTTCTTTTGTCTCTGAATTAGAGGGCTAAAGTATAATAATCTCTCCAGCAAACGATGGTGCCTTAAATCCAGTCTCTTGCTCATTATAATAACGAAAGCTCTAAAAGTTAGGCACCTCCAATGGTACCTGTGTTCCTGTTCACTGTGAATTAATCTCTTCCACTAACAACCCCTATGACCCCGAATGAGTCATTTATCCTGTCTGGGGGCACCAGTTTTGTCATCGCTGACTTTCCAGTTCAGTGATTCTATGTGTTTATGTGTGAAAATGCTTGCTAATCTACACTTTATACAAGCCTAAATCCCATCATGACTGTTTTTGGATCGAATAGAGCCCAACTTGTGTTTTACTTTTAAACTTACTGTCTTCTATACCTATTGAGATCTAGAAAGGAAACCCCTGAAGGAAAGAGACTTCCCCTTCTACTTGCCCATAACGATATTCCAGTTTTCCGCACAGGTTTTTTTCCTAGACATGGAGGAGGTGCCCAGAAAAATACTGGATGGATATACAAAAACATAATGTCACCAAAATTTTCCTAACAAGTAGTTAGCTGCGGAAAGTCGGCCAGCGTCCAGACCCCAGCGACCTACAGCCTGGGACTTCTGAAGGCCCGCCGTGGAGCTCGAGGTCTCCAGGGCCTCGGTCCCGAGTGGGCGATTTTCTTTAAAACGCTGAAGCGCGCTATCCCTTTAAATCCAGGCAGCGAGGCAAGCGGGCGGGGAGCAGCCAATAACCTTAAAAGATGCGACAGTGTCAAAGGAGATAGTTTATCTCCAACAATGGGAGCGGATCAGCACCACGGTTTACAGTAAAAACAGAAGGTGGGGCTGGGAGGAAGCGTGTCTCCGACGCGGTAATTAAGTCTGCGGCTTGGACGGAGATTTGACCCAGCTCTGTGGAGCGCAATGTCCGCAGGGCTCCCGGTTCAGAGGAGGACTCGCTTCTCCGCCTTCACCCGCACGCCGGCACCGGCAAGCCGCGCTCAGCACTCGCTCTCCTTCGTCCACCCCTACGCTGCTGGGCTCCGGGAGACGGGCCGTGCAGGCGCCGCCAAGGCGGCTTGAGAGCGCAGCGCGCGTCCCGAGCGCCTGGACTCCGCGCAGCCAGGGGCCGGGGTGGGAGCCGCGCCGCAGACCCAAGTGCGCCCGAAGCCGCCGTCCGCCTCCTGACCTGCCGTCTGCCGCTGGCTGGGCGGTGTGTGCGCGCGCCCGCGGGGCTTGCGCGCGCCCCTGTAGCGTGTGTACTCACAAAGGTGTGTCTGGTCAACCCACAGCCCAGCCTGCGTTCCACCCCGAAAGGGCGAAACCCTGGCCTGGAAAGAGGTCGCGGCCGCGGGGGCGACTAGGGCAGTCGGAGCTCCCCGACTCCTAACGGGTGGGTCGGCTTCCCGGCCCGAGGGTCTGAGGTAGTGAGGGCGGGACGGTGGCGGCCGGCTCCGGACGCGCGTGGCGCGGCTGCTGGTCACGTTCCGAGCGCTTTGCGCGTTTTCAGGCACAGCCCGGCCGCCGGGACGGAGGGGACGCAGGGCTCGTGAATGGGCGTACTGCAGCCAAGCCGTGCAGCGGAGCAGGCGCGCTCTTTCTACACTAGGTCTGCAAAAGTGAAGTGGAAAGCCGCCGCGAACGCAACCGTTCTTCCCATTCCCCGGCGCCGCAGCTTCGGCGGGTGGTGGAGAGAGCTCCTCTAGACCGCCCGGAGGGGAAGCTGGCAGCCGATCGGCTTCGGCCGCGCCTCCTCCGCCTTCCTTTCCACCCGCGTCCCCCGGGTTCCCTGCCGCATTTCTTTGTTTTGAAAGCGCCTCCTCCGCCCAGAGGCTTTTCCCCCGGAGGGCAGGCTGACGGGGGGGTGGGGCATGGGCCCGTGGGCCCCGCCCCCCATTTAGCTCGGACCCCTCCCCTTCGCTCACCACCCCCATCTCCCTTTTCCTCCCCGCGGCGACCCACGAGGCGCGTCCTCACTTGTCGGACTTCAAAGGGAGACAGAGAACTGGAGGGGGAAGTGGAGTAGGCAGGGGGCGCAGAGACCCACCTACCCTCAGACCCGGCCCGGCGGCCCACCCCCTCCCACGGGAACCCCGCCTAAGCCCCGCCCCCCGCGTCACAGCAGCTTGACATTCTCACAGCCCACCGGGCACCCAAACTGCCCGCCCCCACCACCCCCGTGTCGGCCAAGCGGTCTATTTATGTTTCAGCCCAGCGATTTGCATAGGCTCCGCCCCAGCCATAGGTTCCCCCTATCGGAGCCCCGCCTCAGCCTCTACGTCACGGCGGAGGCCCCGCCTCTTGTACCCATACAAGGAGCGACGGGCCCTACATGGCAGCGTGGCGTCGCGACGGCGTGTGCGTGTCGCGCTTCCTTGTGCCGTTTATAGGGTCCCGGCACTTCCGCTGTCGGGTTAGAAGCGGCGCGGTCATGGCGGAGCGCGGACAGCAGCCTCCTCCCGCGAAACGGCTTTGCTGCCGGCCGGGCGGCGGCGGCGGGGGCAGCAGCGGCGGCGGCGGCGGCGCGGGTGGCGGCTACAGCTCTGCCTGTCGACCCGGCCCGCGGGCGGGCGGCGCGGCGGCGGCGGCGGCGTGCGGGGGCGGCGCGGCGCTGGGGCTGCTGCCGCCGGGCAAGACCCAGAGCCCCGAGTCGCTGCTGGACATCGCGGCACGCAGGGTGGCGGAGAAGTGGCCGTTCCAGCGCGTGGAGGAGCGCTTCGAGCGCATTCCAGAGCCGGTGCAGCGCCGCATAGTCTATTGGTCTTTCCCCCGCAGCGAGCGGGAGATCTGCATGTACTCGTCCTTCAACACCGGTGGCGGCGCCGCGGGCGGCCCCGGCGACGACAGCGGCGGCCCCGGCGGCGCGGGCGGCGGCGCGGGCGGCGGCGGCTCCTCCTCGTCCTCCCCGGCCGCCACCTCGGCCGCCGCAGCCGCTGCCGCCGCCACCGCCGCCGCCGCTGGGGCCGGGGCCCCGTCGGTGGGGGCCGCCGGAGCGGCGGACGGCGGCGACGAGACGCGGCTACCCTTCCGCCGGGGCATCGCGCTGCTGGAGAGCGGCTGCGTAGACAACGTCCTGCAAGTCGGTGAGTCACGGGGTAGCCGGGGACCGTCTGTCCGTCCGTCAGTCTCTGGGTTGGGGGGCGCCAGCTTCTTCCCTGCGGACAGCCCCCAGTCCCGCGCGCGCCAGCACCACCGCGGGTGCCCTCACCGGGCCGGACGGTGCTCTTGAGCGGAGCGCCCATTTACTCCCTCCCTTCTCCGCCCCCCGTCGCCGCGGACGGGCCAGCGCGAGTGGGAAATGAATCAGCAGGACGCGCCCCTCCGCGGGCTCCGCACCCCGGGCCCGCGCTTCCCTCCCCGCACTCCTCCGGGTAGCACATCCTGGAGGCTGCTCGCCAGTTTCGGGGGTGGATGTGGACAAAGGCGCGGGCGGACGGCCGGGCTCCCGCGAGGGTGTGTGTGGTGGGGCCGTGCGGGGCGGGGGAGGGGGCGCGGGCCGCAGACAATGCCGGCCGGGGCCGGGCCGGGGCCGGGTGGCTCGGCGCTCCCCCCTCTCCTACTGCTTGTCGCTTGCTCCTTTTTCTTCCTGGCCCCCGCCCCCCGCGTTTTGAAATCAGGGGAATACGTTTAAAGCCGCTCGGCGGCTGCTTCTTCCAGGGCTCCGACGGGCGAGCGGCCGCGGCGCTCCCGGGTCGCTATGGCGTCTGGCCCCGGCAAGCTCCACCGGCCGTTTTGGGTTTCAATGTCTTTTTCCTCTTTGCGCCTCCTCAGTCTCGGAGTGGCGCAGGGAGGAGGTGGCGGGTGACCGGACCCGGTCTCTGGAGGGACCACTCGCCTGGAGGACGCCCTCTAATTAAAGGGCGCGAGCCCGAAAAGGAGCCGTTCCCCTTTCTGTGGAGCCTGCTCCAGACGCCCCTGTGCGGGTCGCGGCGCAGACCCGGTGCCCCGCCACCCGAGTTTTGTTTGCGCTGGGTGGTCAGGTCGTGGTGCCCGGGGCGAGCTGCGGTCAGCAGTTATGGATTTGCCGCTCGCAGCCAAAGGGGTGAGCGGGCTGCAGGAGGAGCTGGAGGCGGAGGACTCGGCGGCCGCTCCCGCGTCCCCCCGGCGCGGCAGCCCCGGCACTACCCAGCACTTTGTTCTCATTTTCAGGTTTATTTGTGCCCCTTTCAGTTTTCTGTCACCCCCCGAAAAGGAGAAACCAAACAAAAGAGTCTCTTTATTTCTTTTCAGGGCTTGTAAAGTAGAAGATATTTGACAAAGGCGAGAGAAGGACTTGTGATTTAGAGCTGCACAGCCCTCCTTTCTCTGACAGATCATGAGAGTTTTCTCAAACACCTTAGTTTAAAAGCATCCCCTATTCCCCCTCCCCCAAAATGTTTTTTTCCTCCTGTCCAGATCTTTTTCAGCCCGTAGCGATGGGAATGTTTGAGCCAGACTGAAAAGAACAGTGCTGTAGTGGAACTCCCTATGTTTTTTTCCTGATTGCAAGTGGCATATTTTCTGACCCCCTCCCATGTTAGCGTACTTGAAATTGTAGCATGGTTAACCCGGCACCGAATGAATGGGGATAGATTTGGAGGCATCTCTGTCTCTTTGATTTTTAACTTAATCCTTTTTCTCTTTCTGTAGTCAGTTCCTTTTATCTTTTCCTTCTTTGGGATTGGGGTGGGGATCTGGATAGGGGCCCCAAGAGAGAATTAAGATTTGTTTTAATCTTGTCTGGTTAATTTGAATTCTAATGCAATCTGCAGACGTGATTTTCTGCATGGTCATTTATTTCTAAAGGCAGCCCCCAGTGTTGCCTTTTCTATGTGGGGCACTCTTTCCTTCTGGCTAGAGGGGATTTAGCTTTTGAGGCTAAACAAATCTAATTAACATTCTTTCAAATTATACCTTTTTTTTTGTTTGTCTGTTTCCTGCCGGATAGAGATGGATGGAAGCATATCTATGGCTTCTCAGTATAACAAACTAGATTCTGCGAATTTTTATAGCTTGACTGGCAATGTGGAGGGTTTTTTTTTTTTCTTTCCCTGAGCTTGACTCTGCTTGCAAGCAATGAGGAATGACAGGAGAGCACATAGGGAGGGTTTCTTGGCTGATTGCATTTAAGCCAGGAATTCACTGTGAAAATAAAGCCAAGGGGCGATAAATAAAAGAGGCAATCTTCTCTAGGAGACAGACACACAGCGTGGGCTTTGCCTGCTTTCATCAGTGGAAGAGGCCTGGGTGAGTAGTTGTAAAAGAAAATAGTAACTTTTTGAATAGTCCCCAAAGGGGAAGGAGGCCACTGAATGGAATTGGCAGTGGTTGACGTGAAGTGGTGTGATATTTCTAGTGTCGTTTAAGAGTTGACCACCACTTCAGAAACACATGCGTGCTAAACAAGTGTTATACAAATTGTGGAAAATATTCTTTTTTGCCTCTGATTTCTGCCAGTTGCCTTAACTTCCAAGTTGTATTACTTGTTGTGCCAGTCGGCTTTAGAGATGGAAGGTTGTTAAATGCCTGGCAGCTGGCGCTGTGAGATAGAACACTTATGATCGGGGTTCCCCCCACCCCCCTTTATGGGGAATGGAGAGAGAGTGGCTAGATTAACCATTTAATTTAGCTTCAAGTTGTGATTTGCATTGATATACTAACTTGAAAGGCTTATTTTATAATTCTGATTTGAGGCAGAACTCTTTTGTTTGTTTCAGTTTCCCAAAATGGAAAGAACAGAATACTTTGTTGACAGTACCATAAAGCAGTTTTCTGGATTTGCAAAATTACAATTTTATACAGAAAGTATTCATTGACTTTTGTAGAGATGATTAAATTATAGCTACAATAGGGAATATCTAATTGTTTGACTTTATATTACATTTATGCCATTGATTATTTAAGGATTGAGGGGCTTGTTAGAAATTAAACCCATTGGTAGTGACTATTTTTCAACTCCTAGATTTTAAGAAGAAATTTAGGAGAAAACATTATACCTTTGTTATAGTGGTTGTAAGTAATGTTTATTTGGCACACAGCTGCCCATCAGTTGATCATAGGAAAGTTTTAGAGAAAGAGTAGTTGGCTTATTTTTGTTAAGTAATTTATATTGCGGGGCACAGTGGCTCACACCTGTAATCCCCACACTTTGGGAGGTTAAGGTGGGTGGATTGCTTGAGCTCAGAATTTCTAGCCCAGACTGGGCAACATGGTGAAACCCTGTTTCTACCAAAAATACAAAAACTTAGCCAGACTTGGTGGCATCCATCTGTGGTCGCAGCTTCTTGGGAGATTGAGGTGGAAGGATCACTTGAGCCCAGGAGGCGGAGGTTGCAGTGAGCTGAGATCGTACCACTGCACTCCAGCCTGGGTGACAGAGTAAGACTGTCTCAAAAAAAAAAAATTGATCTTGCAAGGGAGCTGTCTCTGCAGGTGCTAATGTAGGTATTATTGACATCATTTAAGTAATGATTTAGAAGTTATGTTATAAAAATTTCCCCAAGTTATTGTCTGCGAAAGAGCTTCCCCTGGTATGACCTGAAACTCAAACTTGTAAAGGAAAAGATAGATAAATTTAATTGGATAAAAATAAAAAAGGGCCAGGTGCAGTGGCTCATGCCTGTAATCCCAGCACTTTGGGAGGCCGACGTGGGCAGCTCACTTGAAGTCAGGAGTTTGAGCCCAGTCTGGCCAACATAGGTAAACATTGTCTTTACCAAAAAATACAAAAATTAGGTGCCACGGCACATGCCTGTAATGTCAGCTGCTTGGGAGGTTGAAGCAGGAGAATCGCTTGAACCCGGGAGGCGGAGGTTGCAGTGAGCTGAGATTGCACCATTGCACACTCCAGCCTGCACGACAGAGTGAGGCTGTGTCTCAAGAGAGAAAAAAAATCAAAAAGTTTCTGTAGGGCTGAAAACACTACAAATTAAGCAGTTAACTGGGACAAATATTTACAGCACATTGGACCAAAGGCTAGTAGAAAACTTATAAAAATTGGCAAGATGAGAGATGGCTAACCCGGTAGGAAAATGGGCAACATATTTCAAAGAGGAAGAAATATAGATGGACAGTAGACATTCTCATCTTCACTCTTACATAAAGAGATGCAGATAGACTGGGTGAGGTGGCTCATGCCTGTAATCCCAGCACTTTGGTAGGTCCAGGTGGGCGGATCACCTGAGATGAGGAGTAGGAGACCAGCCTGGCCTACATGGTGAAACCTCATCTTTACTGAAAATACAAAAATTAACTGTTGCAGTTGCCGGCACCTGTAATCCCAGCTACACGGGAGGCTGAAACAGGAGAGTGGCTTGAACCTGGGAGGCAGAGGTTGCAGTGAGCCGAGATCGAGCCACTGCAGTCCAGCCTGGGTGGCAGAGTGAAACTCCGTCTCAAAAAATAAAAAGAGATGCAAATAAAAATGAGATGCCATTTTCATCTACCACATTGGTGAAGACTAACAAGATAATACCCAGAATTGGTTGAAGAGATAGGGAAAAAGGATACTACCTACGCTGCTGCTTGGTATCAAAGACTTTTTCTGTTTTTTTAAGGAATTTATCCTATAGATAATATTGAAATTAGTATGTGAAGATGTTTTGTATAGTGATGCTCATTGCACTGTGGTTTGCAATAGTGAAAAGCTGGTGTTAACCTAAATTTCTACAGAAAGGAAGTGCTTAAATACTCAATGGAATACTATGCAATTATGAAAAGATGAATTAGATTTATATATACTGACGAGGAAAGATGACCAGAATATTTAAAAACAAGTCAAAAACTTCATATAGTATGCTGCAATTTGTGTTTAATACAAAAAAGATTTGTTTATAGATGCATGACAATGTCTGTAAGGCTGCACAGCAACCATGGAAGTATGGGTAATTTCTAGAAGGGCAGTTAAGTGGATGGTCAAGGTTTTGGGGGGAACTTTTACTTTTTAGTTTATACTTATTTTATGGTTGGGTTTTTCTTAAAACTAGAAGCATGTATTTTTGTAATAAACTTAACAAAAATTATCCTTGAGTTTTTAACTTACATTGTTTGTTTGGTTTGTTTGCATATGTTTGTGTTTGTGTATGATTGAGTGTGTGAGTGTGAAGTTCCCTTCTGAAGGAAAGAGATAAATTTTAAAAAGGAATGGCCTTTTCCTTTTTTTCCTAGTTACTTTTGGGAGAAGAGAATATCTCTGAGAATGCCGCTAACACTCTGGTAAACACATTCTTATGCTCTTTTCAGGTTCAAAACTTAAAGTTTTGTGCTTTTTTGGGGGACAGGGTGGCAGTAAAAGGCAGTAAAAGGAGAACGTTATTAGAATTAAGATGAGCACAAAAGATAATTTATTGGTTTTTGAGTATTTTTGTTTTCTTTACATACCAGAGATTACTATCTAAAGATGATTCTGAATGCACATCGAAAATTGGATGTTTATTTATTGATGATAGTATGTTTCATTAAATGCATTTTCAAGGTTAGAATAATATAGAGTAATTTTATGTCAGATCCTACTCTTTTTCTGTCTTTTGACTAGTAAAGAAATGCACAATACATATTGAAACTAGTTGCATAGGTATTTTTTGTTCTTTTATGTGAGTTAAGATGTTTGATTTATATAAGTGATTTTGAAAGTATTTCAGTACCTGATAGATCCTTACCATTGTTCTGAAAGAAGTTAAACTTTCAGTTTTAGGAATATTTGGAATTTGTTTTCATACTTAGTTCTCTGAAGGTTAATATTGCTCCACGGAGAAAATCTAAAATATTGAGGAGACAATGACAATAATGGAAGGTGAAAATGATGGATTTAGGTTAAGCAAACATTTTCACTCTCTCTTAAAGTCTTTAATTTCTTGCAACTCAGTTGTTTTACAAGTACACCCTTGAATTGAAAAGGCAGTCCTCATTTTTTTTCCGCTTTGCATTGAGTTTCATCAATTTTGCAGGTAAGAGACTGATGCCTTCCTTTTTAGAAACATCAGGATGATGGTGGAACATGTCCTTTTAATAGAAGAATTATTGTGATTAATTGAACAGTTTAAATCATTATTATCTTAAGTATGTCCTCACAGATTTTTAAGATTTTTATGCTGGGCCTCTTTTCTTTTCATAATGGCTAATCAATTGCTATCTCAATTCTAACCCTGTAAATGTTTCTTATGGAAAGATTCGGGCCAGCATCTATTTCTGCTCACACTCATATTCACGGTTTAGTTAAGAATGTGTGATTTCAGCTAGTAATATATTCAGTGATCAGTATGGCACTGTAGGAATGACATGTTTTCTTTTATAAGAGTTGTCCCTTTGAAAAGTCACGAGACTAGCCTAGGCAATATGGTGAAACCCTATCTCTACTAAAAATGCAAAAAATTAGCTGTGTGTAGTGGCACACCTCTGTAATCCCTGCTGCTTAGGAGGCTGAGGCGGGAGAATCACCTGAACCCAGGAAGAGGAGGCTGCGGTGAGCCCAGATTATACTATTGTAGTCTAGCCTGGGTGATAGAGCAAGACCCCATCTCAAAAAAAAAAAAAAAAAACCCACATAATTAGATCTGTATTTTTCCACATGCTTCTATGCTGTATATTTTTGTGTCAGATTGTAAATTGTTATTGACTTAAACTCTTATATTTAAGAGCACAAATATCCTAAAAATGAAAGATTATAGGTAAGTATAAATATCTTAGAAACAAAGCAGATTATAGACAGGCCTTTTTTAAAAGGTAATAAATGATATGAAACTCACAAAACCATTTTTAGTTACCTTTCAAATTACCATGGTACTTTTTTTTTTAGATGGAGTCTTGTTCTGTCATTCAGGCTGGAGTGCAGTGTTGTGATTTCAGCTCACTGCAACCTCCACCTCCTGGGTTCAAGCGATTCTCATGCCTCAGCCTCCTGAGTAGCTGGGACTACAGGCGCCCGACATCACACCCGGCTAAATTTTTTTTTGAATTTTTAGTATAGACACGTTTCACTTTATTGATCAGGCTGGTCTTGAACTCCTGACCTCAGGTGATATGCCCACATCGCCCTCCAAAAGTGGTAGGATTACAGGCGTGAGCCATTGCGCCCGGCTGATATAATTTTTAAAATAGTGCTTTGTCACAACAAAAAGGCTAATTTAGTTTTTGTGGTTTATTAATTTTTTAACATTAAATATTTGGGGATTACTGTATATTCAAAACCACAAGCTGTTTCCCCCTTTCAATGCATCTTGTTTGGAAAAATCTGTTATCAAATGATAATTTGCAGAAAAGTATAACTGAGTCTGGTCTTATGAAGAGATGTTTTGTTGGTGAGTCCCACCCAGATCCCAGAAGTAAAGTGTGTCTGTTAGATAAAAACCTGGTTCTGTCTTTTCAGTTTTTGCTTAGTGCCCTGTGTTCCTCTAAGAATATGCTTTGTACTTGGTTTTCAGTTCTTTAAAAATAGGATGCTTCCTTAATTTTTTTCATCTAGGAAAGATAGCTAAAGCAAGCTTTAGAGACAGTGTGGTACAAAATTGCTTGTCATTTTAAACTTTCAGCTGATTGAAAGATTGACTTTCAGCTGATAGTAAACTGTTGCTTGAGTCTGCTAAATGTTTTATGTCTGCGGAATTTGCTTAGCTAATTTTGCGTCAGCTAATATATGTGTGTGTATGTATGTCTACAAATAAGATATATGCTATGATGTCCACAGGTGAACAGAAAAGGAGGCAAATAACCCAGGTATAATTTGAATGTTTTAACCACATGCATATTCCAGTGACCTTTCTGTACAGATTTGCAGTTCCATTTCTTTTTAAAATATGTTGAAAGAGGAAAGGTATTTTTGTAAATAAAATACTCTTGCATTATAGTTGTTATCTAGTAGTAGAGCTATGGAGATTTTTAGAGATAAAAAGATAACTTCAATTCCAGGCTTTCTCATTTTACTGATAAGAAAACTGAGGCCCAAACATGCTGAGTAAATTGTTTAGAGTGGCATAGGAAATGGCAAATCTGTTTTGAATCTTTTTCTACTGTATAGGTCATGTCTTAGTTTGGTAGTCTCTGAAATCAAAACAAGCATATTCTTGATGTAAATTGGACTCTTTGGAGAGGTTATTTGGCTGACATTTATTGAATTTCACAAATGTATGCCTATATAGTATTTTAGTTGCAGGCTAAATTCTAATGGCTGAAGTACAGTAATGGTTCTGGCATGCTTAATTTGTGCTAGTGTAAAACACATTTGTAGATATTTGGAAATTGTAGTAATGTTATGAGATTAAAGTTCAGAAAAAGTTACCATTGCTAACTACAAAACTGTATTACAGCTCTGTGATTATATGTGTCCTTGAATGACATTGTTTGATTATATCATTGATAAGAAAATAAAAAAGTCAGTTCTGGCCAGGGCCATTATTTTGGGTGAAGTTTGCATGGTCTGCCTATGTCTGCATGAGTTTTCTTTGGGTACTCTGGTTTCCTCCTACATCCCAAAGATGTGCACATAAGGCAGATTGTTCCATCTAAATGGCCCCAGTCTGAATGAGTGTGGGTGTGTGTGAATGTGCCCTGCGATGGGTTGGTGTCTTGTCCAGGGTGGGTTCCTGCCTTTATCCCTGAGGTGCTGGGACAGGCTGTGGCCACCTGCTACCTTGAACTTTAATAACTGGGTGAAGAATTCATAATATTAATCATCATTAAATGTATGTACATCTTACATTCATTTCAATGTTTAATATTGAAAGTGTATTGGTCTTTATTTAGAAGTCGGTGATGTTTTTGTGACCAGAAATATGCCATAGGAAATTACTGTTTATGTCAATTAGCCTGTGATAAAATCAGTTTTCTAATATGTCATTTTGACAGTTTCCAAAAACCTACTGATGGCATTAAGTGAGAACTTGCTGTTACGTGAAAGTATACATACACCCAAGTAACAAAGAACTCACTGGAAGTTTGAAGTGCTTATACAGAACAACAGAAGTTTGCTCTCTAGTTAGTGTGTATATGGAAACTTGTCCAGTGTTGTTTGTATTTGACTAGGTTTTAAAAATATAATTGTTTTTGTCAATGTGCCTCCTCCTCCTTATGTATATATTTGTCAATGTGCCTCCTCCTACTTTATGTATATAGTATATACATAATCTTTCGGGATATACCTATATGTGTATACACTTCTTTCACAAAAATGATGTGGCCTCCAAACTGTAGTACTCTCTGTATTTTTTTTTTTTTTTTTTTTGAGATGGAGTCGCCCTTTGTTGTCCAGGCTGGAGTGTAGTGGCACAATCTTGGCTCGCTGCAGCCTCTGCCTCCCGGGTTCAAGTGATTGCCTCACCCTCCTGGGTAGCTGGTATTACAGGCATGTGCCATCATACCTGGCTAATTTTTGTATTTTTTATAGGGACGGGATTTCACCATGTTGGCCAGGCTGGTCTCAAACTCCTGACCTCAAGTGATTCACCCACCTCAGCCTCCTGAAGTGCTAGGATGACAGGCATGAGCCACCACACCTGCCCTTTAAAGCTTTTTTGTATGACTTGAGGGAGCTCTTCACTGAACCAGCTGGACAAGATTTATGGTAAGACTCTTAATACTGCTACATTTACTAATAGAGTAATAACAGCTAACATTTTCATAACGCTTAACCAGGTGCTGAATACTGTACTATCTACTTTATGTATTTTTTAACAACAGCCATGTGAGTTAGGCACCATTATTGTTTCTGTTTTGCTGATGAGGAAACTGAAACACAGGGAAAAAAGTACAAATAACTTTTGTTGCTGTTAAAAGCAGAGCCAGACACAGCCTCTTTGGCTGGTGCTCAAGCAGTACTGCCCATGATGCATCATCATTACCTATTCTAGAAGGTTTAGCTTTACAGTTTCTTGCTACTTTCTAGAGTGACTTTTCACAGTGGCCTGGATTTTAAATTGTGATCATAGGTATGATTTTAAAATTGAGATAATTTCTTTAAAAATTATCAGGATATTTACACATTAGGTTTTAAAAAATTTTGATTGTGGTAAAATGGACATACTATAATATTGACCATCTTAACCATTTTTATGTGTGTGGTTCAGCAGTGTTAACTATATTTACCTTGTTACACAAATCTCCAGAACTTTTAAATTTTACTTGAAAAACCACTACATTAAAAGCAAGTCTTTTAGGAATTAATTCCAGCTTTGGAGGATGGTTGTGTTGGGTAATTTTGATTATCTTCCTTGAGATGTTAAGTTTTGAAAGAGAAATTAACTTGCAGGTTAGATCTAATATGTATGCAGCAAAGTTAGGTTCTCAAAGTATATTTGAGAAATTAAATATCTCATTTAAAGGTCCTTTTAAAATGTTACAATTATATTATTTCTTGTTGCTGGTAAAGAGATTTGACATTCTTTGAAGGAGAGAGTTTTTATCTGTGCAGTTCCTGAACGCTGATGTTAATTGGAAGGATGCAGTAGAACCTGTCAGGACATTTAAACTCTTACTAACTGAATGAGCTGATCAGATAAATTGGAAGCTCATTTAGTGAATTAAGGTTCTTGAAATTCAGGTGACTGGTTCCTTCTTCCTGCCTTATTTAAGAGTCTGTTTACTTAAAGTATTTTTCTTTGTTAATTGGTGCCAGATCTCCAATGTTGGAAGATTTTATACAGAAAATATACATAAGATAGCATGTAGAATAAGTCCACAAAAGCAGGGTTTAAATTCTGTTACATAATTACATCAGTACAGATTAGAATTTTGTATATGCCAAATTGTACATGTTAAATGTTTGCTGACAGTGACCAGCATTTTTATGAGTGTAGTACTGTGTAGGGGTTCTATAGTTTAGACATACCTGGAGCCTCTTCTGGTGTGGCTATTGGTCTTTGTTGTTAGAGGCCTGCAGAGGTTGAAGGCAGCGCACTGTATTTGGTCATGCTGAACCTTTACTCCTACTTTCTATTAACTCATTTCTACAAAGGAGACGGTCATGATTTTTATAAGTGCTTGTCATAAAATAAGACTCTAAACCCCCAATACCAGGTTTGTGATCTGGTTGTTTTATGTGAGCAAACTTTTGAATATGTTAGCCCTGTTCCTTTATGACCTTGTTTTTTGGTGTTCTGCAAACTTCCTTATCCTTAGCACTTTGTATTTTGTGTTTTGTTTTTTTTTTTTTAATTTTTTTGAGACAGCATCTCTCTCTGTCACCCAGGCTGGAGTGCAGTGGTTCAGTCTTAGCTCTCTGCAGTCTCTGCAGTCTCTCCAGTCTCTGCCTTCTGGGCTCAAGTGATTCTTGTGCCTCAGCCTCCTGAGAAGATGGGATTACATGCAAGTGCTACCATGCCTGGCTAATTTTTTGTATTTTTAGTAGCGATGGGGTTTCACCATGTTGACCAGTCTGGTCTGGAACTCTTGACCTCAGGTGATCCACCCACCTTCACCTCCCAGAATGTTGAGATTACATGTGTGAGTCACTGGGCCTGGCCAGGATTTTGTATTCTTGATGCCATTTTAGAGTTCTTCTTCCCTCCTTCCCCCAGATATAGCTTGTGTAATTTTTATCTGATATACCTTCAATCCAATAACTTAGACAGTCTTTTGAGGATTGTGGTTTGTACTTTCTCTAGACAGTGGTGAAGCTGATAACTGAAATGACAAATGGCTGCTTTGTGATGATGGGAGTGTAGAATAAAGTGAGACTTGAGGGCAGCAGGTATGGAAGGCTCTGAACTCAACCTGCCTCACAGCTCCAGTTTGTTCTTTCTTTCCTTCCCTTCTTTTCTTTCTTTATCTAGCCTTTCCTTTTTTGGGGATGGGGTGGGGGAAGGGAGGAGAAAGGAGTGTGTGGTAGAAAAAAAGACACATCAGAAGAGGTAAGTAATACCTACTGAGAGTATATTCCATTTCTCTCATTCCCTCCAGTTGTCCCCTGCTTCCTCCAGTCACCCTTTAGGGAAATAAAGTTGAGGTCAGAAGGACCTATGTGTTACAGCTGCTGCTTAGCTGCTATTTTTAGCATGGCTCTACATCAGGCTGGCACTAGGCCATGATGGCACAGGGCCAGCCTGTTGTGGGACTGCTCACAAATGTCAAAAACTTAACTTTTAGTTATCAAACAAAACTAAATTTCAGACATATTCTGTGGTGTGGTACTCCATTTGCTTTTATTTTTTTTGAAATAGAATGTACATGTTTTTAGAAGTGATTGATTTTTAATAGTAGTCATACATAAATCTTGGAACATGTAACATATAGTTTATTTTAGGTTGGAGAAAGATTTAAGAATTGTCTTGTCAGATCAGACATGTAGTCCAGTTTAATGCTTTTCATTCTGTGGTGCCACCAAGAGGTGTGAAATGTGCTTGATTTATTTACTGTGCCTTGGGCATCTTTAAAATTGCTTTAGCTGTTGAAGTTGTAGAGTCTGAATTGGTTTATATAATTATAGGTGCCATCAGATATTAAAAAGAAACACATAGTGTTTTTTCTGCAGTTATCAGTGTTCTCTTGGCTAACTCATTTGTGTGTGTTTAGATTTGGTTAATACTCTAGTAATATGTTTAACTAAAATTTACTGTTCATTTTTGTAGGGAGCAGCTAGGTTTTAGTTGAGATATTAGTATCTGGGTCTAGAGTCTATACATCCTAGAGCTGGTATTATGTAGATTGTATTTGCAAATTGAGTTTAAAGTTTTTGGATGCATATATGAATTTAAGAACTTGACTCTCTGTTGCACTCATAGTGAAAAATATTTTGTATTCTTGAGTAAGTTTGGAAAGAAAAATATCATAAGGTGAATTTATCTTTGGAAGAGACATTAGTAAGAAGAGTAGTATTTGTTTTCTTTCTATAAAGGTACATAGAAAAGCTGAGGGCATGTTGGGGATGATTTGTGGTGTACCATGGGCTGCACTGAATATAAATAGAAACACTGATGATTATTCACTTATTCAATGAGTAGTGGTGTAATGTACTTAAATCCATTGGATGGCAGAATAATGTTTAGTAGTGCATTGATCTGACATCCTTCTTAAGGTAACACAGAATAGTTGGCCAAAATAACTAGAAATAGAATCAAATTGATTTTCTTTAAGGTAATTATTGGATGAATTCTGCTGAATTTACTTTTATGGAGATAAGAAAGCTTAAGTTGAGGGATTTAGTGAAAGTTGGATAGCGTGGTCTAGTATCCTACAGAAGGCAGATGTTTTAGAGTTTATTTACGTTCTTACATCTTTTTTCTTTCTTTCTTTTTTTAAATGGAGTCTTGCTCTGTGGCCCAGACTGGAGTGCAGCGGCACGATCTCCGCTCACTGCAACCTCCACCTCCCGGGTTCAGGTGATTCTCTTGCCTCAGCCTCCTGAGTAGCTGGGATTACAGATTTCTGTCACCATGCCTGGCTAGTTTTTGTATTTCTTTTAGTAGAGACGAGGTTTCGCCATGTTGCTCAGGCTGGTCTTAAACTCCTGACCTTAGGTGATTCACCCATCTTGGCCTTCCAAAGTGTTGGGATTACAGGCATGAGCCACCATGCCTGGCACACATTCTTATATTGCAGGTTCTTACATTTTAGATGAGAGCAACTTGGGTAGTTTGCTGAATTATTAGGAAATATAGTGAATATCTTGGGGATAGAATATCAAGTTTATTGAACTATGTCATGGTGTAGTAATCATACAATGGAGTATCTTTCTGCAGTTAGAAGAGTAGATATTTCAAAAGTGGCTTGGAGATAGACTGTCAGTTGACCTATTGATATCAATGTATCTCTCTAGATATGTATATATGTATAATTTAATATGATGCATAGAACATTGTAAACTACTGGATGTTAGTAGGTAAGTGACTACCTTGTGTATCCTTAATGCTATTTACATTTTGTTTAGGTGAGTCATGTAAATGATGTGAACTCCAGCTTAACATGCCTTATTAAAACCAAAGCCCAGTAGGTACTTTGATTAGTGCTGTTTAGAGTTTATAAGCAAAGTGCTCAGATGACTTTCCTTATTAGAACTTGTTGGAGCAGTTTCTTTGCAGTTTTCATGAATCTCTCTTAGCAACGTATTAAAAGGGCATTTTGTTTAAGCTGTTTCATAAATAGCAAATTCCAAAGGCCTGGATTGTGTTGCATTTTTGCTTTCAATAATGACTACTACAGTGGGGGAAAAAGCCTTTAAGAAACACTTTTCATTTTAATAATTTGTAGCAAAATATTTTTATTTTAAAATGGATGGATTTTTTTTTAAAAGTACAGATTCAAGTTTAATTCAAGGTTTTTCACTATTTTTATTAGAGATTTTCTTAGTTTGGGCCGGGCATGGTGGCTCACACCTGTAATCCTAGCACTTTGGGCTGAGTTGGGCGGATCATGAGGTTGAGAGGTCAAGACTCTCCTGCCTATCAGGGTGAAACCCTGTGTCTACTAGAGGTGCAAAAATTAGCTGGGCATGGTGGCTCGTGCCTGTGGTCTCAGCTGCTCAGGAGGCTAAGGTGGGAGAATCGCTTGAACCTGGGAGGCGGAGGTTGCAGTGATCCGAGATTGCGCCAACTGCACTCCAGCCTGGTGACAGAGCAAGACTCCATCTAAAAAAAAAATTTCATAGTTTGTATTTTAGATGTGTTAGACAACAATTGGTGATATAATAGCTAGTAACTATGAGTTTATTCAAAATTTACTTATATGTAATTAGGTCTGAATTTATTTCAATAGCTCATAGCTACTCCATGTGGCATTTTGCTGAGTGAATTGTACCCATCCCTAAATTACCAAGTTACACAAAGAGGAGCTGACCCTGAACAACATCTGGCAGTATTACGTGTTGTGCAAGAACAGGAAAGACAAATACCAAGCTCTATGCAACATATATGGTGGCATCATCATTGGTCAGGCTATCATCTTCTGACAGACTCATGGAAATGCCAAGTGGTTGACCATGGAGATGATGCAGGCTGGCCACCAGGTGTCTTTTTGTTAAGTGGAGAGCTGACCATGGAGCAGTAAGTATCCGTCATTCAGAAGTTTCAGGATAAGAAGGTTCTCATAACAACCAGTGTTTGCATTGGAGGGACTGATGTGAAGCAAGTCACCATTGTGAACTTTGATCTCCCTGTAAACCAAGCAGAGGAGCCAGACTTTGAGACCTACCTCCAGTGCGTAGGGTGGACAGGACAGCTTTAGGAAAAAAAGGCCTCACCTACAACATTATTGAAGCAAATAAGCTGTGTGTACTTATGAAAATCCAGGACCACTGTAGCTTTAAGCAGCTGGAACACAAAGACATGGAAGAAATGGAAAAGATTGAATATTAAAGAGAAAACTGTATTGTTTGTGAAAATATTCTAATTTATGATAGAATGTCCTGGTGAGTTTTGAAGATAATTTTTTATGTTGACACTTTTTCTATTTGAAACTCACAAATGGCAAGATAAGTGTCATAGTATCCTTAGTTGTAAGACCTGAAGTCTTTTTGAAACCAAGTTGATGTTAAGCATGTGATCATTTTGAATTAAAGCAAGATTTAAAAAGAATATAGTTATATTTTTAAAATAACGTGTGTGATGGAGTCTTGATGGTAGTGGGTTAAGCTGTGGTGGATTAAGCTCTGAAAAACACAAAAAATTCATGTAGCAATGTTTAGATATAGAAAGTTCTCACCCCTACCTCTGTTCAGATATTTATACTTCATTGGGTTGCTTATTTAATGTTCTTGTATAAAAACTTTTTACTTCTTGATTTTTTCCCCTTCATACTTCTATTCAAGATAGGAAACATTACAATTTAGAACGTAATCTGTAAAAGTTCAGTATATGACAGTCTGTTTTAAGGTCATTTTAGGGATTTACTATCACATTTTTAAACTGCTAGTTTAAAAATTTACTCCATGAATTATTTTCCTCTTTGATCCTTTACAATTGTGCAACAATTAATTTTCTCCTCCTCTTTTGTTTCCCTCATCTTAGAACTGAGCTTTGAACCCAACTCTTTGAGGAAGCCTTAATAATTCTAAAACATTCTATGTCTTAGATTCCTACTGTTTCCTCTTAGAAATCTGTAATAGTAAACCAGATCTTTTTAGATAATCTGGCTTCCTTTCTAGATTGAGGGGCATTCTGTCACTCCAGTGACTGTGGGTAGACCTTCTGAATTCTGTAAGGGATTGTTGTGGAGACTGACCCTGCCCTGATTCATGGTCTTTTCCAAGTTTGAGAACACAACTGTGGAACTCATCCTTAATGTAAAAATTGGAGAAAATTAGGGACAATTTGTTTTTATGAGAAATCAGAATATCCTTTGTAGGATTGTAGATATCTAAGCATCATTGATGGGAGGAAGCATCAGTGAGCTAATCAAATTGAATCAAAATTTGGAGTGCTAACAGATGTAAAACTACTCTGTTTCGGAGTAGTCATTTTGAATTTATCATTGTGTAGCAGATATTTCTAGTCTTCTTTTGGGAGGGGTCAGAATTACAGAACATTTAAATACAGAGTCTCTTTGGAGTGAAAGATGAATCTGCTAGTTTGAAAAAAAAATGGCAAATTTAAAATCTAGAACAGCCAACTACTGTATTAACAGTGCCAGGGCATTATAAGCATAGTAGACATTGAAATATCACTTGAATGAATGATAGTCTTAGATTATATGCCAGTCCTGTGGGTGTCTACATGAAATTCTCTTAATCGAAAAAAATAGCTCCAGTTTCTAATTTCTATTTGCTTTTCTGAATCTGAATTGCTGTTTCCTAGTATTTTAGGAAGGTGAATAGGAATATGACCTCTGGATAAGTAGGCTGGTTTTCAGTACTGGGTTTGTCATCAATATATTTCTTCAAATACTGTTTGGGTTTCTTTTTTTTCTTCTCATTTGAAGGGACCTTTCTTTAAGCTTGTTGACTTGCTAATAGTAGCATCATCCCAAAAGCTATTCTGAAAGCAATTTATTTATTGGATGACTCCAACATCTAAACAGAAAGTAACTTCCATATTTCTATGCAGAACAGTACTTTTGGGTTATGTAGAAAAATAATCATAAATGCCTTTGTGGGATTAAGAGATTGCCTTTTTCTTCTATTTGATACTTCATTTTTAAAGGAAATTGGTGTAACTAAATTTAGTTTTTAAAAACTCTCCCCCTCTGGTTGGGCGCGGTGGCTAACACCTGTAATCCCAGCACTTTGGGAGGCTGAGGCAGGAGGATCATGAGGTCAGGAGATCAAGACCATCCTGGCCAACATGATGAAACCCTGTCTCTACTAAAAATACAAAAAAATTAGCTGGGCGTGGTGATGGGTGCCTGTAATCCCAGCTACTCGGGAGGCTGAGGTACGAGGATCACTTGAACCCAGAAGGTGGAGGTTGCAGTGAGCCAAAATTTCGCCACTGTACTCCAGCCTGGCAGCAGAGCGAGACTCCATCTAAAAAAAAAAACTCTCCCCATCACAGATGACACGCAAAACACATATAAAACTTCAGAACATCCCACAAGATCTTACACATTGTGAAAAGACGTTGGCTAATTAATAGGAATGGTTTATTAAACTGGTCTCCAAAATGCTGTTGACTTTCTCTTGAGGTAGAATTTGCTTAAGACTCAATTTGCGTAAAATGGGGTACACCAGAGCACTTTTTTGAACAAGAATTTAACAATAGGGCTGTACTCTCAGTGCTTGGCCCCTGAGAGGGATGAGTTATCCAGATATTGGGTGACCACCTATTCCTATTTGTCCAGTCAATCTTGGCTCATGTCTTTTCCTAGACAGTCACCTCTTTGACTGGTAGAAGTGTTCCAGTTTGGATAATGAAGTCTATGGTTACCCTAGCCATACATCTTATTTCCCAGAAGGAAGAGGGCAAGATATAAATCAGTTTAGAATTATGCCCTATGTGCTCTTCTGTGTGTAGGGAGAATAAGAAAGGGAAGATGGGTATGTTTTTGGAATTTAAAGGTGACCTTTGGCTTATTTCTGCTCTTGATGAGTGGGCTCCCCTCAGTCTCTTTCAAAGAGGAAATACGTGATTTCTCTCTGGGCTATTCAGAACACAAGGAAGCAGTTAAGAGATTCTCAATCTCCATGGGTTTGATGTCACCGTCCCTGAGTTTTTTTGTTTTTGTTTTTTCCAATTTAAAGATAGGAAAATTTTATATTCTTATTCAGGATTGTATTTTTTTTTAGCATATGTTTGTATTAGTACAGTTCTGTTTGTACATTTTCTTAGATTGATGTTCACAGGTACTGTTCATTTTAGGTACTCGCAGTTAGTTAGCCACTGGCATAATGTTATCATTTGTTAATCACATGGTCAGGAGCTTGGAGAAGATATCTGAGCCATTAGGAGGCTAGAGTCCTTTTTGCTGGGTCTTGTCTTACTATCTGTGTGTCTCTATGCAGGATACCTACTGGCTCTGAACTTCCTCAAGTCCTTAGAAAATAGGACTAATTATACCTCTGTCATGAGGCTGCTAAGAGCCTCACATGGGAATACATGAAAGTATTTGAATTCTAAATAGTACACAAAAGGGATTACATTGTTACATATTGCTTCAGTTTTACCTAATTTTCTTCATTTATTATTTTCTTCTAGTTTTCTGTATTTTTCAAAAACCCTGTAATCATTATATGTTGATTTCATAATTAGAGAAAGGAAACCTTGTTTTAAAAAATCTAATTACCATTAAAACACAAATTTCTCTATCCACAGATTTATTTTTGTTAATAGTTTATTATAATCATTGCCTGATCTAGTGCAACTAAACAGAGCATGTATTATTCATTGAGGTGTGTCATGCCTTAATGTCTTAATTTCTCCCTTGTTTTTGACCCTAGTGACTGATGACTTTTGTCTTCACTTGGAACTCTAGAATTCTCCTGAAAATGGAAAGGGGATAGCTAAAATAAATTCTATATTATTCATGTATAAGATAGAAAGTTGTGGATTCACCTCATCACTTAGGGTTTAGTTTCCAGGCTTCCCAAATATGTACCATGGCAAGTGGAAGATGGAAGAAGATAGAACAACTTTTAGATTTATGTTTCTGAGTTTCTTATATTGAATGTACTAAGATCTACATTCCCTTCTTTTGGAAACTTTCATTAATAAATGAAAAGAGTTGGTTAGCATTTTCCCCAATTTAAAGATTTACCTATAAAGTATTCAGAAAAAGAGTTTCAAATGAAATTTTCAGGGCTTATTATGAACTGAAATCTTACTTGTGTTTTCTTTCAATTGTATTTTTGGGTATCTTCCTAAGTCCCTGCCTTGGAAAGCTGTTGTGATATGACCCAGACTACTTATTCCACATTCTATTTTTTCTATCCAAAGTTTAATATTTTCAGTGAAGTTTAGACTGGATTAGCAATCACATCATGCATTTTCCCCCTTTCTGACCTGTTAGTGGCTTTTCTGCACTTCTAATTTGTACCATAGAGCTCTATTAAAAATTTTTATATGCTATGTTTGTATATACGTGCATGTGTAGGAGTGGACTTTGTATATGTATAACAGTATTAATCAGCTTGCAAACTTTGGACAGATAGGGCTCAACTCTTAGAATCTGTATTGCAGCCAGGATGGTGTTGTCCATACCTACCCTGTGCAGAACCTTTGGTGGTTTCCCTTTGCTCAGAGGCCTGAAGTCATTCATGGGTGTAAAGACCCAGCATGGTCTGGCGTTGACCCTCAGCCACCTTCTGCAGTGTTCTCCCTTGCCTTTCAGATGTGTCCAAGTTGCCCTTTCACATGTTCTTTTTTCTGTCTGGAATGCTCTTCTATGCTTGGTTCATGCCCTAATTGTCGTCTTGGCTCAGAGAAATATTCTGGCAAAAAATTACTTCCTTTGTAACTCTAATCATAGTTTTTTGTGTGATTTTTCTTTTTTTGGATTGTCCTCCCCCATGAGATTGTAAGCTCCAGGAGAACAGAAACTGTAAATATGTGTGTCAATAGGTATGTGTACATGTGTTTGTATCCATGGCTATCAGTACAACCATTTGCACATAGTTCTCTCTCAATAAAAGTTTGTTGAATAAATGGATGAAGGAAGTGGTTTTTAATTTGGGAATATTTTCATACTCTCCAGGAAGAGGCACTGCTTTTATAGGTTCCATCTATCTATATTGCTCCATGCTATCACACAAAGAATATGCCAGTTTGAAAAATACAGCCTAGTTTTGTGTTTTTGGCTACTTTGGGCCACTCCCAAATTCCCTAAAGGTACACTTGCATTCACCTTTATGGTTAGAGGCACTTTCTTACAATCTGAGTTTGAGAAACTGTATGCTATTTTAATTACAGTAAGTACTTTATCAAGGTCAGTTGTCTTAGAATGTGGATTTATATGACATAGTCTTATACATTCAGTTGGGCATGTATTACTGGGAAAAACCGACAGTCCTGTTTGCAGCCAAAGATTACAAGAGGGTGATAGGTGTGTAGTTAGAGCAGGAGACACCTTTTGATCGTATGCATAGGTCATTGTATTTTTCTGTCCTGTCTTAGTTTTCTTGGATGAGCAGCTGTGTTTGGTCATGGTGGGCAAGGCATTGACGTTGGAACCCATTTGCAGGGTCACTGTGGGCCATAGCAAGTCTGCCTGAACATTTTTTTTTTTTTTGAGATGGAGTCTCGCTCTGTCACCCAGGCTGGAGTGCAGTGGCGTGATCTTGGCTCACTGCAACCTCCACCTCTCTGGTTCAAGCGACTCTTCTGCCTGGACCTCCAGAGTAGCTGGGACTACAGGTGCACGCCACTACACCCAGCTAATTTTTGCATTTTTAGTAGAGATGAGATTTCATCATATTGGCCAGGCTGGTCTTGAACTCCTGACCTTGTGATCTGCCTGCCTCGGCCTCCCAAAGTGCTCGGATTACAGATGTGAGCCACTATGCGTGGCTTTTTTTCCCCCTATTGATCTGTGTATTCTTAGGCTTGAGCTTTTTTTTCAGTTTTTTGCATCATTTTAATGTTTGCTTCCTCAAGTTAATCAAACATAAGTAGCAGGGTAGAATGATCTTCCACATAAGTCATTTCTGTCTCAAAGTGGTCTTGGAGAAATGTGAAGTTTTTTCAGTATCTTGTTTGGGATGAGGATTGGGATGAGCTCTCATTTGAAACATTTATTTGCCATTTTATATTGTTGCAGCTCATAATATTGACCATGTTTTGAGTATCACCAATTCTGTGCTTTACAAGCTTAATTTCTAGCTCTCATAACAACTTTGAGGAGAAGGTATTCTCATTCCAGGGTTGAGGGAACAAATATGAGATGTTAAGTCACTTGTTAGGAGCATCCAGGCAGTCTGTTCTAGACCTGGACACCTAGGCCTCTCAGCTCTCAAGAGGGATCATGTTTTCCAATTGTTGCTAGAGACAGCTTGTCTTTTTGCACGTGTCACTGACAGTCCTCCTTGGTCTGTGATACCATTCAAATTTAGTGGCCTGACCTTTTTGAGCAGTGTTTCACTACCTCTGAATGTATATGTTTTATTTTTTTCTCATTGGCTTCTGGATGTTTATGTTTTATTTTTTTCTCCTTGATAGTAGTAATGGATATATAAGCCATCCATGATGTAGTACATTCTTACTCGTTGGAGCTGATACTGCACTCAGTTGAGGGTGACTTTTTCTTTGTTGGACCTTTAAAAATAATTTCAATCATGACATTTATTGACATGAATACTTGGGCTTGAAACAATTACCATTTTCTCTTTGATGATTTCTTGATTTTAGTGGGAGACTTGGGGTATTGTGTGTGGGACAGACTTCAGAGAGAGATTAATATAACAAGCTACTTGAGGCAATAAAGATGTATACGCCGTGGTTACTGGAAGGCACAACTTTGAGTTCTTGTGGATTGTTTTGGCAGCCCTGTAGATAGATTCAGCATATGCTGAGGACATTTTCTTAACTCCAGATTATATCCTAAAGACAACTCTTAGAGCAAGCCTGAGAGTGTCCTTTTCCCCCTTCGTTTTTAGGAAACTCTTCTGTTTGCTGATGGGAAAAGATTCTTTCCAGGCAGCACCCAGGAATACTTTTTTGAATGTTTTTGTGCCTTCTTGTGACCTCGTTCCTGCTGCCATCATACCCCCTGCTCAAATTAGTGAACTGCTGGCATGTTCAGCTTTATTCCATAGCTGAATCTGCCTGTAGCACTTGCAGCTTTCTATGTAGACTGGTCACAAGTTAAAAGCTTAGGAAGTCTGTATAACTCACCATAATTTTAGCACTTTAACTTATTAAGGTACATGTTTTGGTTGTCTGATTTATAGAAGTACCATTTAAAAATCCACCTATGCTATACAATTGCTGAAATACTGAGTAAGCTCTGCATTTTATGACCAAGTTATGGGATGAATAATTACTCTCTGGAGTGAATGGTTCAAAATGAAGTAACTGTATGCCTTAGGTGTGACGTGACACCAGATGTATTTAAGCCCCAAAGGTATGTAATTATCTCACTACTCTTTCACATACAGACAAGTACATTTATGCTTATGGCAAGAGTTTTATGTGCAGAAGAAAACTCACTTTCTGATAAGTGAAGGAACAGTCCATTATTTTCGAGGGGCTCAGAAATTGTTTGGTATTAGAGGCTCCTTTTCAATTGCCCTGCATTTCTTTAGGGTCTCATTTAAATTCATACATTGCTTGGTTCTTGAGTAAACCATTATCATACCCTTGATTTTGAATATTAAGGACAGTTGAGGCAGTTTGTCAAAGCACCATTTTATGACTTATAGTCTGCCTCTGTATTCAGTGACTTGTTATGTATTCCATTCTTAGACTCTATTTTGATCATCATTTGTATTATGGCAATATATGTTGTGCTTTGTTTTACTTTCTACTAAAAGTAAAAACTATTTTGTAGTCTACTTAGAGTTTTAATTTTTGTAATCTGTCTGGTCTTATTTACAGATCATGAAGAATTAAAGGTATCTCAAGCTGATTTGTTCTTTCTGTTTTTATTTCAGTATTAAAGTGTTATTTTAATCACATTAAAAATGTGACTGATATTTTTTGTTTTATCACAATTGTACTAGCCTCACTGAGTAACTGTGCTGCTGTTGAATTGTGTAAAGTGATGGGGTTATATCAGTTTCTCTTGTCAGAGGACCAGATACATCAGCTTGGGGATTAAGCTTGGTAGTTATGACTTAGCTTTTTGTTCTCAAGCCCAGGAGATGAGAATTCCTTAGCCTGGGTACCAGTGGAGGCCTACAGTGCCTACTGGGTCTTCTTTTGGGCTAGAGAAAGTCAAGTTGGGATGCCACTGGCTTTTAGACTAGAAGTGAAATAGCAGTGATGGTATTGATGTAGCTAAGTGATGTAGCTTACCTGTCTACAATGCTATCAAGAGACTTTAAAAAATAAAAAAAAAATACATAGAATAGAATATATATATGTACATACATATATACATATGTAATTAGAATATATATATGTATGTATGTATATACATACAGACACACAATGTTAGTTGGCAGGAGCCAAAATGTTAACTTAGTTTTGTAAGTGTCTGAGAACAATACATCTAAAGCTTTAAACTTTTAAAAAATATAATTTGTAAGTAATTTGTAGAAAAGGATAGTAGACTGCTACCATTATGCTAAATATCAATCTGTTCAGGTAAAGAGATGGGCAAATTTCTATTCATCTATAATTTTGCTGTCTAATGTGGTAGCCATGTGGCAGGCTGGAATTGAGATTACTGAAAGTGTAACACATGCACCAGATTTTGAAGACTTAGTGTAATAAAAAGAATGTAAAACATTATGAACAGTTTATTGAAATGATCATATTTTGTGTTAAAAGTATTATTAGAATTTAACCTGTTTCTTTTTAATTTTTAAAATGTGACTACTATGAAATTTAAAATTACATAGTGGTTTTATTATTTTTTAATTAGTGCTAGTCTCTAGGTCCTTTGGTCTCATAATTATAAGTTCTGTTTATGAACAGAATTCAGCTAGATTTGATTACATACTTGATTGATCAAATCAGCTATGATTTGATTACATACTTGATTTTAACTTTTTGCCAGCATAAATCTAAACACTATAGTGATTTTTAAAGTTTAGTTTCAAAACACTGTGTGTGTGTGTTTTTGGCAGAGATGGAGTCTTGCTCTGTTGTCCAAGCTGGAGTGTGGTGGTGGGATCATAGCTCACTGCAGCCCGGAACTCTTGGGTTCAAGGGATCTTCCTGCCTCAGCCTCCCAAGTAGCTGAGACTACAGGTGCATGCCACAATGCCCAGCTTCAGAACAGTCTATAAGTTGCCCTTCATATTATTTGAGACTGTTTTTTATCCTAAAATTTTAAGGCAGAAGAACTATCTGCCAATTGATTATTTTGTAGGTTTGAGAATTTGTTGGCTGAATTATTTCCAATAATTATTACAATAATTATTATTTCCAATAATATGAGTTAGAATTCATTTTATTTTCATATAAGTTCAGTGGGTTGGTTATGATATTTGGGATTTAATTTCTGGTAAAATACAATGAATGCTATTAATGAAATTTTTGAAAGTAATGGCAAAAACTGCAGTTATTTTTGCACCAACCTAATATATTTACTTTAAAAAATCATTCCTTTGGACTTGGCTGTGAAAATTAAAATAAGAAACAACCCTAATTCCTTAAAAACATTGGCTTTTATACTAATCTCTTACAGGTTTGAGATATATATATATATATATATATATCTCCATCCCATACTTCTGTCTTCATACAAAAAAAATCTCTCTCTCTTTCTCCATATATATATATGTTTTGTATGAAGACAGAAGTATGGGTTTTCTTGAGTTGCAGTGTTTTTTTGGATTTTATTAGCCATTTAAAAAAAACAAACAGACCAACATAAGATGGTCAATTCTTTTTTCTTTTTTTTTTTTTTGGTAGTATTTTTAAAAATGTAGTCTCTGGTTTAGTAGCATCGTCATCACTTTGTGATTTGTTACAGATACGTATTCTTGGGCTTCACATAGACATATTGACTGGGAAACTCTGGAGATGGGACCCAGCATCTGGATTTTAATAAGCATTCCAGGTGATTCTGATACCCAGAGAACCATAGAGAACCAGTGGCCTAATGTAGTGGTCAGGGTCCACTCAGGAAAAGAATAACCACTCTTTAAGTTTTTAAAACAGGAATTCAGTGCAGGGAATTAGTTATGCAGGTTATTCAGCTGAATCAGCAAGGTAGATAGAACGATGAGGCCTTTTAAAGCAGCACCAAGTTAATACACTCACTAGGGTTAGGCTATGGGAGTTTAGGAGCCAGGGTTCACCTCAGGAGACTGGAACATCCTGGTAGGGGCAAGTAGGAGCTGGAGCCATGGAAGCAATGCAGCCATGGCTGGAAACACTACCCAAAGAAGAGATGGAAGAAGTGGGAGAAATGTCGTGAATTCTTCCTTTTTCTCACCTGCCAGTTTCCACCAGTACCTCTCATACACGGAACCCAGAGAAAAGCCAGCCGACATAGGAGCCTGAGGAATGGGGTCTGACAGTGATCAGCACCCTTGAGATACAGAGCTCTCAAAGAGTGTATCTGTGGGTAAACAGACCCAGAACTGGCTTATGTAGTAATTACAGTTTAAAACAAAACATTCTAATATAATTAAAAAATTTAAAAGGCATTTTAATACCATACAATACTCTCAGAATAGAAGACAGTCTTCTTAATGGAATAATCATAGCTTTATGAAAACTAAACCATCCTTTTATAATTTCCCTGTTGGCTAGGGAAATGTCTTCACAAGTGTCTGAAATTGGAAACATTACCTTATACCTTTGAAGGATTTTAAAAAAAATTTCCTGTTTACTCCAGGACCTGTTTTAACCCCACTCTTCCTATTTGATGAGTTACCAAGCTGTCCTTTGTTAGTGCGATCTTATGGCAGATGTGGGAAAGTTGCCTCCTCACTTTTTGACAACTTTTCCTGGAATATCCTGGATGTTTTTCTTTTCATATCTCGCTTCTCATTTATTGCTTAAAATGAAGTTCCACCATTTTGTATGTCCTCTTTTCCTCAAGTTGTTTCCTGGCCCCTTCTAATTTTTCAGTGTTCTCTTTTTTTTCCTGTTCTTTTTTATTGTTTCAACTGTGATTATGCATGGCTGATAGAAATTACTACAGTGGTAGCCCTGTAACAAGGAAAATGCAGCTTGTAGAATTTTGAAGTTAGAAATAATGTCTTGAGCCTTTTAAGGCCTTGAAAGGGTCCTGAGATTCCCCCAAATCTCTGCAAAAATATCATGCATTTCCTCATTCTTTTAAGTTAACGTTTTTTTCCCCCAGGCAGTAGTATTTAACTGCTATTATTTGAAGCAGTATTGTTTTAAAGTATTTATAAGAATTGGAAGCCTAAGAAGCTAACCACAATTTTCCCCCTTGATAGGTAACTGTTCTGAGTTCCAGTTGACTGTCTTAGAATCCAGTTATGTGTTAAATGGTCCAAAATAAAATCTAATATTTATGAATACAAATGAGTCTATAATATATAGTCTTGTTATATTTAAAAGTTCTGTGTTTTCATTTATTAACTTTCTTTTATTCACATTCCCAAAATTAAGAAAATTGTAAATAGGTGAGGAACTGGTATGGTTTTACTTGAGAGTTTTTACAAGTACAAGGAAGTGCTGCAAGTAAAAATTTGGAAATGGAGAAGGAGTTCTTTCCATTTCTTGAACTTTGGAGGAAGACCAGTGTTGTTGTTTTGTGTTTAAGGTGCTGAGCCAGATGCTATAGAGCAGTGCCTCCCAGTCTCTCTTACATCGTAGCACACAGAAAATAATTTGTACTCTACTAGCTTAGAAGGCGATTTCTAATTGTAGATAAGCTGCTAACAGGCTGGTGATTGGACACCACTGGCCTTGGCTGGCTCAACAGCTGAGGTATTGCTGTCTTGGAATTTTAATCTCTGATATGGAGAAGCTCTGCTGTATAGAGGACATTTCAGGTGTAATGAACCTTAGTCTCATTAGGAGTGCAGTACATATAGCACACATAGTGGTAAATTATGATAGTGATGGTTTGGTGAAATGCTAAAGAAGAATAAGAGAGGTTCTGATTGAGATGGAAAGGATCTAAGAAAGGCTCTGCAGTGGGGGTGGATCCCAGAAGGCATTCCATCTAGATATGGAGGGTCCAAAGGGCAAGGGGAGTTTGGGAATGCCAGGGAGTGCTCATGTGATTGGAGTATTTGAGAATGCAAATAGGAGGCAGATACAGTGAGAACTGTTAGAAAGAAGGCAGGGGTTCAGGAAGGCTCTTATGTGGCTGAATGGACTTGGGACCTTGGTCACCACTGATAGTTTTTATGTGGGGAATGATGTGATCTGACCCCTCTCCCTTTAAAAAATTATTCTGGGGCACCTGTAGAATGATCTGGAGCTTGCCAGCGGATAAATCCCTGGGGATGAGAGGTCCTTGATACAGGCTAGTTTAAAGGCTTACACCTGGTGAATAAAGATGAGTGGACTTGGTAAAGAGGGAACTTGCAGATTTTGCTTATGATGTGACAAAAAGCACCTCAGATTTGGAGCCTGGGTGAGGGAGAGGATGATGGGACTGTTTCCAGAATTAGAATCTGTATGGGGGCAAGGAACTCTATTTTAGATGAGGATTTGATGCTTGAAGAGCAACAATTGTTAATATTGAGAAAGTGCTTTCTAGGGGCCAGATAGTGATCTAAAGCTTTTATTTTCTAAACTCACTTTATTTTCAAAACAACTATAAGAAGTAGGTGGTGTCAGTTAGTATCCAGTCAAGAAAATGGAAAAAAAACCACACCAAAACCCAACCATTCTGTTATGAGGACACATGCACACAAATGTTCATTGCAGCACTGTTTACAATAGCAAAGACTTGGAACCAACCCAAATGCCCATTGATGATAGACTGAACAAGAAAAATGTGGCACATATACACCATGGAAAACTATGCAGCCATAAAAA
>CAUYQU010050965.1:0-17155 GCA_963574635.1 Cheracebus regulus
TCACATCCTCTTAACGCAATTAAATACTTTTATAAAAAAAAAAAAAAAAAAAAATTTTAAGGTTTACTTTTTGGCTTTTTTTTTTTTTTTTTTTGAGACAGAGTCTCGCTCTGTCACTCAGGCTGGAGTACAGCAGCCCTATCTTGGCTCACTGCAACCTCTGCCTCCAGGGTTCAAGAAATTCCCCCACCTCAGCCTCCTCAGTGACTAGGATTACAGGCGCGTGCCACCATGCCCAGCTAATTTTTGTATTTTTTAGTGGAGACAGGGTTTCACCATGTTGGCCAGGCTGGTCTCAAACTCCTTGCCTCAAGTGATCTGCCTGCCTTGGCCTCCCAAAGTACTCAGATTACAGGCGTGAGCTACCACGCCCAGCCCTAACTTTTGGATTTTAAAGTACATTGTCTCAGTAATAGTTTCCTACTGAAGTTTTTCTAGAAACTTACACTCCCTAAGAGAAGGGCCTTATCTATCCTATTCATCATTGCTTAGAAGACTTCTAAGCACACAATGGTATTCAATAAAATTTGCTGAATGAGTAAATTTTAATATAATCCTTAGTCAAATTATTTGCCAAGAGAATCTGCTTGCTGAATTTCTTAAAATCTGAGGACTTATCTAATGGATAAAACAACCATAAACTCCAAGTATATCTACATGATGACAAACAGCTTGATATTTAAAAGCTTTCGATTCTAATTCTATACATATTAATACAGACAGTTGACTAAGAATCACCCTTAAAAGGACCAACTGCAGAACAATACTATAGTATACTCCTATTTACACTAAAAAAAAAAAAACAAAAAAAAAACCCAAACAAAAGATACATATTTGTATATTTATGCCTAGAAAAGCCCCAGAAATATAGATAAGAAACTGTTAATAGTGGTCAACTCTTGAAGGGAGGTCACTGGAGATGAAAGATTTTTATTTTTTGTCTGTCATATTAAACTTTTATTTTAAGAAGGACAAAGGTTCATGTTATTTTAAAAAATCAGTTTAAAAAAATGTCTTTCCATTTAACTATTAAATCAGACTCAAGTCAAAACTTCACAGAAACAGTCTTTAATTTGGCCACAGACAGTCCCAAGTTGGAGGTTGAAAAGGTAGGAGTAACCACAACATACTCTATTAAAAGCAGGAAGCCCTAAAATATTTTTTAGCAGTGACAGATACTAGATACACTCATGCTTTGAAATTATGATACTTAGAAACTCTTAGGAATTTAACTATGTTGTCCCATTTTTTTTAAGAGGCAATAGAGGAAAAAACTCACTGAAAAATTTATCTTTTTCAATGCATTTCAACATGGTCTATTATGTAACCCAGTGTCTTATAAAATTCCTTTGTATTCAGGGTCAAAAGAAATTTTCTCCAGATAAAAGTGATTTACTTTCCTGAATCAGTCAATGAGAACTATGTAACTCAAAATTTTTCTTTTGTACTTTTAGCTGCCAGCATGCATAGGTAAGTTCAATGTGACCATTAATAACCATCTCAGGCCAGTTGTCTGGATTTTATCTACCTTTTTAGTGACCTTTTATAAATTAGCACATTGTTTGGTTTTTGTTTTTGTCCTGCTAGTAAGTCATCATCAATTATTTTTGGAGCACACAGTATATATATAAACACACAGCATATATATAAACACACACACATGTGGCACAACACCTTAATTGGAAGTGTGACATGAAATATAAGATAAACATACTGCTGACATTTTTCCTTACAAAAGAATTTAGATCTTAATAAAATACAGATTATGCACAGCGTAGAGTCTACTCTTGTACAGGTTCTACTTTAGCAGAGGATACAAACGATAAACTGTCACACAAAATCATAAAATTACCACTAACTTACAAGTAATTCTGATTAAATTCAAGAAATAACGAAAATTAAAAGTAGTTAAAATAATTGTTAAGACAAGGCTACAGTTGCCTGAGGAAAACCAAGGATACACATTAACTCAATGATGGTAGGTATCACCTGGACTGTTGTCTCTTGCTGTCATCTGCATAAGAAGTGCCATCTGTTTTCGCTCAGAGAGTGGATAACCAAAAAGAATGCTGACTGGTGTGGATTTCTTATTTCCAGCTTCTTTTTTTGTTTTCTTCTTTTCTGGACCTTCTTTCTCTGGAATTATTAATAAATATGTAAGAATCTGAAACAAATCCAAGTATTAAAAAGCAAATTTAAGATGATTTTTTTGATAGATGCTATACATATATATGAGAAACGTGTACAATATATGAACTAGTAATAGCCAGACAAAAGCACAATGGTTTTTATATTACATAAACAATTTTCTTCCTGATAGCTTTGAAAACAATATATTTTTAATTCTGTTGTTTCCAGAAAATCAGTAATACTTGGAAATGTATTACTAGTAAAATTTTACCTTAATGAGTTGTTTTAGTAAAATTTAATTCCTTGATAACACTGCAGACATTCCTTAGTATTACATCTCTGAAACCTCTTTTATTCACTATAATTTTATTCGTAATTGTTGATAAGCCTAAATAGCAATGCTCCTTCAAATTACTTAATTTCAGCAATGATTTATACAATCTTCCAACAAGGTAAAATATTTAGGACGTCTCATCACACAGAATAACTATTGAAAAAAATTACCAAATCATTTTATTCCAGTCATAGGATAGCTGAACACGAAATGACATTAATCAAAATTAAGAATGAGCAAATTATAGATTCTGTGTGGCTATGGGTTAACATATCTTACAAAGATCCAAAAATTTTCAAGGACCTTCTCAAAGAGATCTGATCCATCATAGAGTTAGCTCTCAGACTGAACTATTTGGGAAACTCATTAGCAATGCAGCCTGCATTCTCCATTAAGGGTCAGATAATTCAGACTGAACTGAATTTTGTAAGTAAGAGATACAGATGTTTGTCTTTTCTGTAAGACTTCTTTGGGAGTTAATGCAGGTGCTCTGTGCAACGAAATGCAGAGATCTGGTTATTAACTGTCCGGGCATCTAATTCTTGGGAAACCCTACACAAATATCTGGAATTTATTGATCCAGGTTTGAGGGTACCTGCGACGAGGAGCTGCAAACATAAATAATATTTAAAAATAGCAAAAATGGGAGAAGGGAAGGCTTAGTTGTCAAAACAGTGTCTTTTTTCAAGCAGAAAAGAACAGCAGCTAAAATACTCTAAAAGATAAGGATGTATTAATCTAGCCAGTGTAAAGAAACTAATTAAAAACCTGATATTTGCAGGCAAAAGAAATTAAAGTAATAACTCTTCCAGTGTGCCACTTAATTAGGATAAACTGTCACCTTTACAATTGAGAAAAATCAGAGGTCCTAATACCACAAATCTTTCAAAAATTATTTCCCAAAAAGTCAATTTTCTTGAATATTTGATTTTGCATAAAAACAAAACTTCAAGACTTATTTAAATCAATTGTATTTTTTTCCAGTATAATCTTTTGTTTTCATATTTATTTCATTATCATTAATGATCCAATTTAGTATAAATCCAATCTCAGCACAGTTATTCTCCTAACTTACGCTATGTTATAAAGCCCTAAACAGGTCTTTGAAGAAGCCAATTTTTTCCTGAAGCATATATGGAGTCTTTCTCTTAATTTTCCATTTATCTTGGTTCTCTGGTATTTAATAAGGAACCACGATTGCTGTTTTAATGGTTTTCCACTTGAATAACAAATCTTTATAATGAATATATTTCTCTTCTAAAATTAATGTTTAACATTATGAAAATTTTACAGAAAATAGAAAAGATGTTTCAAAGATAAGAAATAAAATCTAGTAAGCAGAGGAAACAAAAAATACTTAGCATCTCTCCTCAAAATATTGTCTAAATATTGGGGAAAATTTTGCATTTTTGTTTGCAAAACAATTGCCTTTTTTGTTTTGACTGCATTTTAACACAAGGTTTTTAAAAAGCCATTCTAACGTGATAAAGTAATACATACCCAGGCAACAGTAAAAAGATACTTATAAATGCATTAGAATTCCATGGTGCCAAATATTCAAAGATGTAATTATTTTGGAAAGAAATAAACAAATTGGATATACTCCAAATATTTAAAGCAAAAATTTGCATCAGATGCCAGCATCCAATATAAACTCTACTTTCTCTGAGGCGCTATAGTCATATGTCTGAGTTCATATTCTGCATGAGATAGGAAAGTAAGTAAACAGCAGCTGGTATAAGGCAGCTAGGATAGAGACAACCATGCTGTTTGTCAAAACTGTATTAGACTAGTATGTCCCAAAGTATGTGTTTTCAAGTTTAAAGCAGTCAACAAGACTATCTGGGATTTGTCCTGTAAATAATTTGCTTCCTCTTCCCCATCATAAGTAAAAGATGATAATAATATACTATATATTTGATAGAGTTAGCTACTTCTCTTGTCAGGAAGGTGATTAAATAATACTTTTAAAAAAAAGTTACTTCTCAAGATTCAGTACTTATTTGCCCTAAAAATAGGGAAGAACTTTGAAGTTTAAATGCAGATATACTGACAAAATGTGCTCAGTTAGCACAGTCAAATATAAACTTAAGATCCATTCAGACAGCCTGGTGTTTTTTTTTTTTTTTTTTTTTTTAAAGACAGGGTTTCACCATATTGGTCAGGCTGGTCTCGAACTCCTGACCTCAGGTGATCCACCCGCCTCAACCTCCCAAAGTGCTGGGATTACAGGCGTGAGCCACCGCGCCCGGCCAGCCTGGAGATTTTTAAGAAAACACACAAGAGACTGGCTGAGCATGGTGGCTCATGGCTTGTAATGTCAACACTTTGGGAGGCCGAGTTCGAGGCCAAAGCGGGCGGATCACAAGGTTAAAAGATTGAGACCATTCTGGCCAACATGGTAAAACCCCATCTCTACTAAAAATACAAAGATTAGCTGGGTGTGGTGGCGCATGACTGTAGTCCCAGCTACTCGGGAGACTGAGGAAGCAGAACCACTTGAATCTAGGAGGCAGAGGTTGTAGTGAGTGCATGCCACTGCACTCCAGCCTGGTGACAGAGCAAGAGTCTGTCTCCAAAAAAAAAAAAAAAAAAAAAAAAAATTCCAAGAGATTCATTTAAGACTATTCAAAACAAACAGAGAAATGGACTTTTCAACACTCCAACATTCTTTCAAAGGTTAGAGACCTTCAGATACACAAAGATGTTCCAGTTTTATAATGCTGAAAATTATGCTTTCTTTTCAGGTCTTGTCAGAATAAATAGAAAGCTCAACACTGTTACATCCCAAATAAGTCTAAAGTACTTATTAAGGAGAAGAGACAAAATTTTTTTTCTTAGGGAACCTGGTTCATAAACCTATTAGCGTCTCAAAAATTAAAGAATACAACATCTTCTTACAAAACAGTCACTGTAAGAAACAATGGAGTCACAACTCAAATATAGATTAACATAATTAAATAAATCATGTTTGCAATGTACATACTTCAATTCTGAAAAAAAAAATTGCCATTACTCTCTGGTTCTAAAATACCTACATGAATCTCTAATTAAATGTCTGCATCTTTTGATTTCCAGCAATGATACTCAGATTATGGATGGCTTCATACACATACAGCTCTTTCAGGGGCACTTTGGTGCTTAGAAGCAACCTTTCAAAAAAGCATGCCTAGGCAGATTATGAGGTCAGGAGTTCGAGACTGGTCTGGCCAACACAGTGAAACCATATCTCTACTAAAAAAAAATATATATATACAAAAAATTAGCCGGGTGTGGTGCTGTGAGCCTGTAATACCAGCTACTTGGGAGGCTGAGGCAGGACAATCGCATGAACCTGGAAGACGGAGGTTGCAGTGAGCCAAGATCATGCCACTGCACTGCAGCCCAGGCAATGGTGCCAGACTCCATCTCAAAAAAACAAAACAAAACCAAAAACAGAAGAGAAGAGACGAGAAGAGAAGAGATGAGAAGAGAGCAGAGCACAGCAGAGCATGCCTAATCCACAGTAACTAACTGTAAATATGCCCCGCCCCATCAATTTTGGTAACTGGCACTGTATCAGCTCAATTAAAACTTTCAGGATAATTTTAAGAATAAGTATTTGGTTCGTCCACTGTCCCACCCAACCCCACAAATGAATAAAATAAATAAAAAGTATATTAAAGGCAGGTTTACTTTAGTTTTTATAGCTAAATGTCATATGCTGAAAACTAGACACTTAAGACACCCAGGGGCTAAACAATATTCACATTTTTACTTAAGTTCAGAGATAACAATGTTAGCCAATTTGAAAAAAGACAATCAAAAAACATTTCATTAGCTTTCACATACTAGAGAACACACTTATTTTTTAAGAGGACACAGTACTTGTATATTCTCTTGTATTCTATCTGGAGCAATGTAACATATAACAACAGGTACCGCAGCTTAATAGGTTGCAATACAGTTAGTTGTAACAGCATTTCTCTAGGTGACCTGGTATTTTAATTCACTTACAGTTAAATTTAACCTAAGCAACAAAGTCAATAAAGACTGAGTTCAATAGAAAAAAAATTTTATTAAATGGGTTTTTTAAAAAACATCACATGACTGAAGGGTAAGATGACACTGTCTATTGAAATCAGTATACTTGGTATACCTTGTGATGGGTATACACAAAACGCTTGGGTATCTTCCCACAGGAGTCACTGCACTATGCAACACCAGGGGTTGACTTTGACATTGTTTTCTACATGAACGGTGTTCCTCACATCATGCTATAAAAAATTGGAATGGAGGTATATGGCGGACCTGCTACAAGGTTCACACATAGCGTGTGTTGGATATGATACACTGAGTACCTTGGAACGAAAATGTAGTGTCACCAATGTAGTTCATTTATTTAACCAAAGATATCTATATACTGGCTTGAAAATAAGTTACTTGTAACACAATAATTAATTGTAAATGTGACAGAAACCACTGGCTAAACAGGAACACCTGATAATCTAATTACCTGAGTATGTCCTGTAAGAAGATATAAGTCTCTCCCCCCAATTTTCACTTGTATGTCCTGGATCTGAATCTACAGAATGAGAAGAGACAGGAGAAGAGAAAAAAGCACACGGAGGGAAATGCAGAATTCAACATACCAACATTTTTCAAAAGACTACGAATTAGTTAATAAGCTATCATTGTTTTTCCAAAAGATTATTTTTAAAGTAAAGCCAAAAGTATATTTAAAACAGGTTTGGTCAACACCTTATATTTCAAATTCTTCAACAAAAATATCTTAAAAGTTGGGAAATTCAACCATGCAGTTTCAGTAACAGGTATTATTGATGTTATGTATTAAAGTATACTATCTCTTTTGAGGCTATATATTTTTTTCAATCTCTGAGTAACAGTAAAAGAGGCAATACTCTATCATTAGTTTTCTGTTTAGAACTTGTCTTTAGAAACCTGAATCAAGCTTTCTGTTCTATGAGTGACAAAACTACTCTGGAGACAGTAAAACATGGTGGACTGCATTATTATCCTAGACCACAGGCCTTTCTACAAATTGTATACACTTCAAATGATATACAGTACTACAGTGCTTACTTCTGAAGACCACCTAGAAAGAAAGTAACCTAAATCAAAACAAAGTTTATTTTTTTATTTTTTTTTTTTAAAGATGGGGTCTCACCGTGATGGCCAGGCTAGTCTTGAACTCCTGACCTCAGGTTGATCCACCCACCTCAGCCTCCCAAAGTGCTAGGATTACAGGCGTGAGCCAAAAACAAAGTTTATCAGTTAAGAACATGGAATTCTGGCTGGGCGTAGTGGCTTAATCTATAATCCCAGCACTTTGGGAGGACGGGGTGGGTGAATTACCTGAGGTCAGGAGTTCAAGATCAGCCTGGCCAACATGGTGAAACCCTGTCTCTAGTAAAAAATAGCCAGGTGTGGTGGTGCACGCCTGTAATCCCAGCTATTCAGGAGGCTGAGGCAGGAGAATCACTTGAACCCAGGAGGTAGAGGTTGCGGTGAGCTGAGATCGTGCCACTGCACTCCAACCTGGGTGACAGAGTGAGACTCTATCTCAAAAAAAAAAAAAAATGAATATGGAATTCTGCCTAACAATTCATGAGAGAGAAATACGAATATGGAGAACTGACCTTGGCGATGTGACCAGAGCAGATATTTCTACTTATAAATATATTTTGATTTATAAATGCCATTTCAACTCACAATATTATTGTGATATTCATATCCTCAACTGACAAACTTTTTTCCAGGATCACTGTTACACAGTATTCATTTCAATTAGGTATAAATAACCAAGTGTTAAAAAAAAAAAAAAAAAACTTAGAAAACAAGTAACCTTAAACATAGTATTTGAAAATTGTACAGTAAGCCTAAAAGTTTAGTGATGAGGCTTACTCAACTGAAAGAAGAATCATCAATAACATTTAGACCAACTCTAAAGTAAATGGGCTGAATCTTAAGACTTTTAACGAACACGTATTTCAAACAGGAATACATTAAGTTAGCAACTACAAAAATTTCAAGAAAAATAATACTTGACATTTAAAGACAAGCAAAAAATTTTCAATAATATCCATAGATTGCAAAGCAAACCAGCAACCATTAAATTGTGCCTGCTGGATTAAATGAATTATTGAAAGCAGATATTATTTTAATAGATCAAAGCACATTGAATAAACTAACCTTTCAATTATATTCATTAATGTAGTTTAAGAGCTCATCCAAATCTTCCTTCGGATGTAAGCAACCAATCTGACCCCACAGGCCCCTTGGCTTTTACTCAAACAAGTAGCTTATATTGGGGGCATTTGAATAGTCTATAAAGCTTTAACTCAGGAACTGGAAAATTAAAGCTTCTATTAACATATCCCTGTTCCCTTCCTCAACTACTTCCTTTTATGCTGTACTTAGACAAGGCTGTATGAGATTACCACTGTTTATGAGATTCATGTAAAACACTGAGTGCTAAGCAGAGCCATTCTCTCCCACATGTTCTTTGTAGCGCGGCAAAACAAGTGACATTTGTGTTTTAAAACCAATCTTTTTAAGTCAATATTTTACTTGGGTTGCAAGAGAATCAGAGAAAAATATCAAAAAATAATTTTACAAGTCTGTACTGTATGTCTGAAACTTTTATAATGAAATATTAGGAAGGGAGCAGAGGCAAATCTATCATGAATAACTGCCATGAAAAATCACCAAAGGTGGTTATTCTTATTAAGCAAAGCACTGATTTTATCTATTTTAATATAGTTCCCAGAAAAATTATACCTTTCTGTTTTCTTTTTAAAAGAAGCTCCTCTCTCCAAATTTGATTGAGTCACACTAAATACGGTAAACCCTTAAATGGCATCTAAAGTCTTAGGAAAATAGAACTAAGGCTGGCTGGTGGAGATTTAGTTAATAAAATTTCAAAATATTCTACAACGGCCACCATAGACTTTGAGAACACATCATACTGTGTTCTCTGAATTTTCTCATAACACATTATCTTTTAAAAATGCCAAAAAGGCCAGGTGCGGTGGCTCATGCCTGTAATCTCAGCAGTTTAGGAGGCTGAGGTAGGAGCATCAGTTGAGGTCAAGAGTTTGAGACCAGCTTGGCCAACATGGTGAAACCCCATCTCTACTAAAAATACAAAAATTAGCTGGGTGTGGTGCATGCCTGTAATCTCAGCTACTCAGGAGGCTGAGACAGAGAACTGCTTGAACTCAGGAGGCAAAGGTTGCAGTGAGCCAAGACCGCACCCCTGCACTTCAGTCTGGGTGAAAGAGTGACACTCTCTAACCAAAAAAAAAAAAAAAGCTAAAAAAAATTAGTAAACTATTTGCTTACTAATAATGCTAAGAGGAAACAATTATTCAAAGAAAAAAGGTGACAGACAGTCAATCTTTCTGATTAAACATGCAAACTAAAATGACAAAGGACTACTGGTTCATCCCTATAGAACTTAAGATTTCTCAACCTAAAGAAAAACATGTCCCCCAATGCTATTTGAGGTTAAAGAACATTCATATACTGCTGAAGGCTATTGGAGAAACATGAAGAATCATAAAAATATTTAACCCTTTTAACACTGCAACTCTACTCCTGAGAATGAATAAATAATTCAAAGTATGACAAAAATCACAATCTGCAAAGACGCTCCTGACAGCATTATTCATTTGGCCAAGAAGAGACTCTCACATGTAGCTTCAAGATAGCTGTTTAATATTTTGACATTAAGAGACTCTGGCTTTTCCTTGGACACCATAAGACTACGAAAGAAATTAAGTATGATTTTGTGACTAATAATGCAGGAATAAAGTTCACTTAGGTAGAAACTTTAATAATTATTAAAGATAACAAAAATTTTCAGTTATTGATTACACTTTACATATGATGGTAGATATTATAAGATACCTATACAATATTCATTATCCTCTTCTTACCAGGAATACCTCAATTTTGATCAGAATAACAATATGCCTGGCCAAAAGTATTTGATTTTTCAGACTCCCTTGCAACTAGAATAGCCTAACCAATCAGATGCAGAAACAAAAAGGTCACATCTCACTGGGAAAAAGACATTTTTGTTCTTGGTCTTTTTCCTCCTACTTTCTATCCAGGAAAAAGCAATAATCTTGTGATTATAAGGAAAAATGCTTAAGGACAAAGCCCATGTATGAGCTAAGGGTGGCAGAACATTAAGATCACAAGAGGTCAGTGCCTGATGGCATTATTGAACTGCTATACTAACCCTGTACTGCCTATGCTGGGCCTTCTTACTGCATTAAATTATAAAATTCCATGTATTTAAACCGGTGTTAGTTTTGGTTATGTTTAGTTTTACAAGCTAAAGTCACATGCTATGTCACTTGAAGGTCACAATTCTTTGAAACTGATACTATTATATGTACTTTTATAGATAAGGAAGCTGGGACTTACAAAGAAGTCAAATTATGAGCCAGTCCCGGTAGGGACTGAGGGATAACATTAGTCAGATTACAAAATCTTCAATAACAAACAATGCCACGATTTATCTCTGTTACAGCTATAAAATTTATCCTGTCACAATTCTAGAGTAGGAGAGAATGAAAAAAAAAAAATAATGATAAAGCAAGCTGATATAGGTTTAAGAAAGGTCTAGATAAACAGCTGCTTTTTGCTTCCATAGGTTCAATGGGTCATTGTATATATTGGCTTAATATTCCACAAGACAAAATTTATGGGAATTCTCTGACAGAGTAAGACAATAATTTAGTGATTTGTTGAAGTAAATTAAGAATGCATATAGTACTATGACAGAGCTACAAGGACCACTGGCCTGATTTCAAATTAAGTTGTAATTCATTCCCCAATTTTTTCCTGTCTAGCCAAGCACTTACTTTTCCAGAAAGTTTCTTTTAAAAACAAATTAGCAAGTATTAAATAACTGATAATTTAGAAAATTTAAGACACACTATGGTATTTCTCAAAATGAAGATGAAGAACCTCTCATTCAGCAGGTAGCATTATTGCTAATTTCGGGTGCGAGTGAGCTTTCCTTGGATAATATTATGAATACCTCTTTTTATTAAAAAATAGTGACTATAAAAGTAACATATGTCCTTTATTTCAAGAATTCAAGCCATACAAAAAGGACCAAGAAGAAAGTAATACATATCCCACATCCAAGAAATAAAATGTTAACCTCTGGCAAGCACCATTCCCAGTATCCCTCTAAATTTAATGAAAGGAGCTACCAGAGACAGTAATACATTTACGTCAGAACAAGAAAATAACATACATATGTAGTTTTGAAATAAAAGGCTTAAAGATTACTTTTATTTTAATCCAACATAAAAAAAAAACTAAAGGCATTGCTTCTTTATAAAATATACTGTATACTATAAAATAGAAACAAAAATATAAAGAATTTTAAATACAGGAACATTAAAAAGTTTATGTAATTTTACGAAACTTAAAAGTAATTTTAAGAAACTCTATACTTTAGTTTGGATAATATCCATTAATCCCTTGCTTACAAGAGATAAGATGATATGCTTTCTCCTTATTCTCTACTTCTTTTTCTATTATTTCCTTAAGTCAAAGTTTCTAACATTTATGTTTTGTTCTGTACCCAATACACATCTAAAAGTTTAGTTACTAAACTAGTGAAAAAAGTCTTATATTTAGACAGTCTTAATCTTTCCATGTGTGTTAATATACATCCCATATGCGTGTTAATCTGCGTGTGCACATATATATACAATAAATGTAAATATACAAATTACAATTTTAATGCAAACAGCACACACTGTTTCATAATCTAATTTTTTACTTCCAATATCATGATCATCTTTCCATATTATGTATTCTACAGCTGGAGTACAGTGCCATTATCACAGCTCACTGTAGCATCGACCTACCAGGTCAAGCAATACCATGTGTCAGCATCCTGAGTAGCTGGGATTACAGGCGCACACCACCAAGACTGGCTAATTTAAAAATTTTTTTGTAGATACAGGGTCTCACTCTATTGGCCAGGCTGGTCTCAAACTCCTGGCCTCAAGTGATCCACCTGCTGAAGTGCTGGGATTACAGGAGTGAGCCACCATGCCTAGCCTTACTACATTATTTTTAAGAGCAAAAAAATCATATTTCCTCATTGAATTTATCATAATTTCACAAATCCTATTATAAAAAACAATTTTCCTGATTTTTTGCTATTATAAAGAAAGCTGAAATAAACATCCTTAGAGATATTTAATGTTTGCTTTCATTGATAATTATTTATTAGAGGTCAGGCCTGGTGGCTCACTCCTGTAACCCCAGCACTTCAGCAGGCTGAGGCAGGTGGATCACTTGAGGTCAGGAGTTAACAGCCTGGCCAATATGGCAAAATTTCATCTCTACTAAAAATATAAAAATTAGCCAGGCGTCGTGGCAGAGGCCTGTAATCCCCGCTACTCAGGAGGCTGAGGCAGGAGAACCGCTTGAACCCATGAGGCAGAGGTTGCAGTAAGCCGAGATGGCACCAATGCTCTCCAGCCTGGGTGACAAGAGTGAGACCTGTCTCAAAATAATAATAGTTATTATTAGAATAAATGCCAAAAGAAAAAAATTAGCCAAATGTTAAGAAATGATTTTTTTATATACATTGTCCTATTTACCTTCAACAAAGTATTTCTATAATTTAGACCCACTAAAGCAAATTCCTACATCCAACCCATCACCACTGGGTGATTCAGACCAAAAACAATTTTGTCATTCATTATAAATTGTATTTCTTTGATTACTATTGATGTATTTTTTCATGTATTTCTTTGCCAACTACAATTGTTGTTCTCAACTACCTGCTTGTATTTTTTGGTCCATTTTCCCATATTTGAGGTTTTTTTCCACGCTTGAGATCTTTAAATACATATATTAAGGGTTTTGATATACGCTGTAAATATTTCTTCCTTCTGTATCTTTATCATCACAGTTTCAGGTAATAGTTTAAAATATAGCATACTACATAAAAAGGTCAATGTCAAATATAAAGTCTAATGCTACATTTATCTTTCATATGGGAAATATCACTTAATGGTACTGAATTCTACTTTATTTTTAAAAATTATATAAAGATACTCGAATTGTAAATAATACCTTTTCTACATATACTAATGCTTCCTTATCACTTAATGTTTTCAAACATTAAGGAAGTTCTTAATGTTTTCATTGTGTGTGATATGTAAAACCAAATACTTCATTACTTACTAAAATTTATAAAGTCTACCAAAAATATAAATACACTTGACCTTGAACAACCTGATTTTGAACTGCAAAGATCCACTTACACAGGAATTTTCTTCTGCCTCTCTGCATTCCTGAGACAGCAAGATTAACTCCTTCTCTTCCTCAGTCTATTCAATGTGAAGACAATGAGGACGAAGACCTTTATAATGATCCACTTCCATTTAATGAACAGTAAATATATTTTCTCTTCTTTATGATTTTCTTAAGTAACATTTTTTTTTTTCTCTAGCTATTTCAAAAGGTAGAGTATATGATAACATATACCATCTCAGGTAAGGCTTAGTAAAGAAAAAAGAGGCCAGGTCTGTAGTCATAGTACTTTGGGAGGCCGAGGCGGGCGGATCACTTGAGGTCAGGATTTCAAAATGAGCCTGGACAACAGAGTGAAACCCCGTCTCAACTAAAAATACAAAATAATTAGCTGGGCGTGGTGTCAGGTGCCTGTAACACCAGCTACTCAGAAGGCTGAAGCAGGAGAATCGCCTTAACCCAGGAGGCGGAGGTTACAGTAAGCTGCAGTAAGCCACTGCACTCCAGCTTGGACGACAGAGCAAGACTCTTGTCTCAAAAAAAAAAAAAAAAACGAGAGAGAAAAAAATAATAACATAACACACAAAAGATGTGTTATTTGACTGTTTATGTTATTGGTAAGGCTTTGGTCAACAGCAGGCTATTAGTAGTTAAATACTTGGAGAGTCAAAAGATGCACAATTTCTGTTCATGCGGCTAGAAGGGGGTTGGCACCCTAATCTCCACACGGTTCAAGGGTCAATTGTGTTTCAAATCCACCAAAATTTTGTTTGGTGACAACATGTAACTTTTCAAATGGAAGAATAAGTGTTATAAAACAGTCTTACAGGTACGTGCAATATCCCAACAAGTTCAATAGTAGAAAAAATGTAATGGGGAAAAATGTATATAACTCAATTTCAGAAATACGGATTAGGTTACATTTATTCAATGCTGAAATTTTTTATGTCTTCCTAAGTAACGTTTTCTCCTTAATTTTATTCTAAATAAAAGAAAAATAATCCATCTGATCTAATGATAAAAGCTTTCATGGAAAGATTATTATCTTGAAACTTTATTCCTTAAAAACATTAATATTCTTTTATCAAAATCCCCTTTTCAAACAACTATCAGAAATTTTGGAAAACAAAACGCAAGTAATGTAAGTAATTTAAAAATGACTAGCAAAGAAAATGTAAGTAATTTAAAAATGACTATCCAAAGGAAGTAAGTACCTTCTTCTCAGCTAAGTGACTTAGTAATAGCTTGAGAATATCACTTAGGATGCTTCAGGGGAAGAAAAAAAAACATTCTGAATCTCTCAAAGAAACTAGTGTAGCTTAAAATGAAAAAGCATATATGATTTCCTAATCACTACAAGAAAGACCAATCTTGAAAGTTTAAAACTGTCACGAGTGCTTACAATTTCTAATTCACACAACAGCGACGGCAAAATACACAAAAGGAGACCTGGACATGATTTTCTAAAGCTATGTTAGCACAGGGTGTTTCAAAAGTCTTTATGAGTATTTTCAGTTTCCAGAGTCAAGATCACTTCTGAACTGACAATTAAAATGACTAAAAAGATATAAGCAGAATATAATCTATGTATGTAAACTCAGAATGGAATACTTTCTCTGAATGAAGCCAAGACATTTTTAAGAACAGTTCATTATTAGTATTTCCTGCAACGACTAAAACTACAATAAATACATATATTCAAGTTTATATCAGTTTCAAAAATTGGTTAGTTCAGGGCTAAAACACAACCTAGTAATTTATTAGACAGCAATAATAAGAATCTCATCTGTTATGAATAATTGGAACTGGCTGATCTCAAGTATCAATTTCTGGTATGTAAGAGTTTTGGGAAACAAATGAAAAGCACTTGGGCAGTTAGGGGTGGGAGAAGTGGGGGAGGGGGGGAGAGAGAGTTTTACATGTTTCTAATTCATTTCTGAATCTAAACTCAACAATTTTTTCTCAAATCTACATATCCTAATGCTTTCTTTTCACTGAGTAAATTTTATTCATTTGAATGTTCCCCCTAAAATTAGTTTTTTGATAAAGAAATTCATAATAAACATTAAAAGAATAAGGAATAAAGAAAATTGTTTTTATCTAGTTAGAAATCACACTTGGCATGATAGATGAATTTCTGCCTCAAAATGATAAATCTGAAATAGTGAAATACAAATATTTCTCTATAAATGGGTGTCAAGAGGAGTGGTGTATGAGAGACAAAAATCACAGTTAAAGAATGAGTAAGATTTCACCAGAGAACAGCAAATTATTCTACCTGTATCTGAATCTCGTTCTTCATTTCTTGATGGGCTAATGGTAAAAGGAAGTTTACGTTTCATGGATGATTTCTCCTTCATCTCCTTGCTCACATCACTTCGGTCAATTTTTGGAGTTTTGCTGTAGGATGCAATCTTGTCTTTACTCTATTAAAAAGTCAAATAGAGTAAAGTTATATCAATATTAGCTAAGCGATACAGTATAGACACCCCTAAGGAAAATTTCAAACATACACAAAAATAGAGATGGTACTACGTATCATTGTATTCAATATACTCAAGACCCAGCTTCAACAAGTACACTTTTTCTAACCTGTTTCATATTTCCCTACTCTTATTTAATAACATTATATTTATTTTTTGATATTTTATGTTCAGGGGTACATGTGTAGGTTTGTTATACAAGTAAATTGCATGTCACTGGGGTTTGGTGTAAAGATTATTTCATTACCCAGGTTAATAACCATAGTACCCGATAGGCAGTTTTTTGATCCTCTCTCCTCCCACCCTCCACCCTCAAGTAAGTTCCAGTGACTGCTGTTTCCTTCATGCCCATGTGTACTCAATGTTTAGCTCCCACTTATAAATGAGATCATGTGGTATTTGGTTTTCTATTCCTACATTAGTTTGTTTAGGATTATGGCCTTAAGCTCCATCCATGTTGCAGTGCAAAAAACATGATCTCATTCTTTTTAATGGCTGCATACTGCTCCATGGTATATATATATCACATTTTCTTTATCCAGTCTACTGTTGATGCACATTTAGGGTTAATTCCATGCATTTGCTACTGTGAGGAGTGCTGCGATGAACATATGCATATATGTGTTTTGGTGGTAGGACAATTTATATTCCTTTAGGTAAATAGAAATGAGATTTCTAGGTTGAATGGTACTTCTAATAACAATTTTAAAACAAAATATCTTAAATAGAACCATTATATCTAGATGTAGCACCAATGAATATGTAAATTTTTTTTTTTTTTTTATAAAAAGAATGAAAGAGAGAAAGGAAGAGGAAGAGATTTTAGAAAAAGAGAGAAAAGGAGAAAGAAAGAAACAGCAAAAGAAAGAAAAAATGAAAGAGAAAGAGGAAGAGATTTTAGAAAAAG
>CAUYQU010050967.1:0-104897 GCA_963574635.1 Cheracebus regulus
TGTGTGTGTCTGTGGTGTGTGTCTTGCCTTCTGTCTTTGCCCTTTCACCTCTTGTTATGCAATGACACAGCAAGAAAGCCCTCACCAGATGTCAGCCCCTCAATCTTGGACTTCCCAGCCTCCAAAACCGTAAGCCAATAAATTTCTGTGCCTTATAAATTACTCAGTCTACGGTATTCAGTTATAGCAGCACAGCACAGATTAAAACAAGCTTAAAGGGTCCGAATTGGTCTACTTTTTCTACTGGTCTCAATGCAACACTTCGTGTAGCTGCATTTTGTTACATTGAATAGAACCACTCTAAAGCCAAATCTGATCCACAGATGACAGAGCAGAAAGTTAGAAACAACCTGAAGTTTCCAATGAAGTTTGTTGGTCACTGATTGTCTGGAAATACACTACCTCTAGATCTCCAGTGTGTATACTAACTTATTAATTTTCTCATTGTTCTGAGGCGGGTCTTCCCTTACTTGAACCGAGAGCATCTCAAGTGACACATGGATTTTGGGGATAACCTCTGTGGATTTTAAGATAAAAAAAGTTCTCCATAAATTTCTTGATTTAGGAAAATATGCAGGACATGGTTTTAAACACGAAAAACAGAACACAAAGTTGATCCAAAAATATAATGTTCTTCTTGGTTGTTAAATTATTGTATAATACTTCATCTTACAGACAGTAAATTCCCATGGTCAGCTGATGTGACTTTGTGTGAGTCAGAAAAGGTACTCCCTCCTCTAGACACATCTCTGCCATCTTCCAGGATAAAGGCCCAATAACTGTATTGATCAATTGCATAGTGACTCCACAGTGAATGGTACATCTTTGAGTTTGTAAACATCTCTACAGTTAGAGGCACCTCTAATACTAACTTCTAGGAAGCTACTGTATCCCTGAACTCATCAGCAAATTTCAAATGGTTGCAACACAATCAAAACTGATGACACTCTATTACTTAAAGTGCTAAAACACTTCAGGTTGCAATTCTAATGTAGGCACCCATCTGGAACAGTAATCAATTCTCAAGTAGTACCAGAGAATAGCCAGTGACCAGAAACAGAAATGTACAATAATTCCAGCTAGGGAAGAATCAATACTGAAGGGTAAAATTTGGTTCAAATTTATTATGCTTGGTTAAATTTACAATGTAGTTGAAAGGCAGGAAGAAGTTAAATAATCCTGTAAGACAATCACCAGAGAGATGTCTGATTAAGTGCCAGCAAATAGAATAGACAATAAATTAAAATTACAAGCAAGAAGAGTGGACTTAAAGACATCACAGTTAAAATAAATAATCAAGGCCATTGCAGCAGAAACAAGTGACAAAGCTAATCGTCTAAGTTATAATGGCCAGTGTCTTGCCACTGGGTAATATTTCTAAAGCCTCTAACTGCATTTTCCATTGATGGGGATTAATCCATCAAGGAAGGTCAGCTTTAGAAATCTAGATACATCAGAAATACAGGTCTCTCTTCCAGTATTATTTTAATCCACTCAATTAATGTGCACTTTGCGCCTACCATGTCCTGCACATACGGCAGTGAAAGAAACTGACAAAAGATCTTGCCATCCAAACCTCATCTATGATGTCACAAGTCAGGATGGTAGTAGCCCCTGAAGTAGAAAGAGGGGAGCATGGGGAGGCCTTACGGAGTATTCGTGATACTGTTTTTAGATCAGGGAGTTGGTTACATGGCTGTTTTCAGATATTGTGATTATTCATTGAGCAGTTCACTATCATGTGTACATTATCCCACGTGCATGTTACATTTCAATACAAGCTTAAAATTTCCCTGTTGGCCATGTGTAGTGGCTCATGCCTATAATCCCAGAACGCTGGGAGGCCAAAGTGGGTGGAACACTTGAGGTCAGGAGTTTGAGATCAGCCTGGCCAACATGGTGAAACCCCATCTCTCCTAAAAATACAAAAATTAGCTGGGTGTGATGGTGCATGCCTGTAATCCCAGCTACTTAGGAGGCTGAGGCAAGAGAATCTTTTGAACCCGGGAGGCAGAGGCTGTGTTGAGTCAAGATGCTGCCACTGCACTCCAGCTCCAGCCTGGGGGACAGAGCAAGCATCTGTCTCAAAATAAATAAATAAATAAAAACGCCCGTGTCATTACAGTGTTTACCTCCTAAGTGGAACAGAGGAGGGATAATTAGTACACAAGATAAAGCAAAACACATAGAATGACACATGGAGCCCAGGAGAAAACAAGCAGGGAGAGGAGCCAGGACAAGTCAGGACTGGGCTGTAATGCAAGCGGGAGTGGCCTTAGGAAAATGTGACAGTTGAGTGAGGACTCAGAAGCAGTCAAGAGCAAGCCATCCGGGTCTCAGAAAAGAATGTTCCAGGAAAGGACAGAGCAATTACAAAACGGTGAGGCAGAACGGTGTCTGGGAAGTGTGAGGAACAGCAGGCAGGCCAGGGCAGCTGGAGCAGAGTGAGGAGTGGGGAGGAGAAGTGGCAGGCATCAGACAGGTGGTGGGGACCAGATGTCCTCCGTGCTTGCTGCTCCCTGGAAGACCTCTCCCTTGAGAAAGGGGCAGCTATTCATGGAAGTAGCAAGGTGATAATTCGCTTTTTCACAGCAATGCTCTGGTGGCTATTGATTCTAGATATGCAGAAATCTTTTCTGAATAATTCACATCAAATATTGCTAGTACTGTATATATGAGTGTGTTTCTGAGAAAGGCAAAGGCTCTCCATTAGAATTATTTAATTAAGTCCATTTACTGATCCAACAATATGAGAAATGAGAGCAAGAGAACCAACATCAAAACAAGTTTTCTGCTTCTGAGTTTCTATTTTCCCCACCCTAATTCCTTTTGTAATTAAGCAAAGGTGCTGTCTTCTGGTTTTCCTTGATTTCTTCATCCTACAAGTGTTTTAGAGGCCCTCCTAACAGGGAGTCCCTACACACAGGAGGTGCTGCCCTCAAAGTCACAACAAGCCATAGTGATTGAAGGAGCTCAGAGTTCTGTTACCAGGGTGCAGGTACATGGGAGGGCCATGTGACTCTGAGCGTAGGGCCTCAAGGAAGGCTTTGGGAGGAAGCAATGGCCAAGGTAAGGCCCAAAAGACAGCGTGGTGCAGGAGAGACCAGAAAAATAAAATAGCACATGGCTCAGCATGGTCAGCCGAACTGATCACAGATATTATTACCTGGATCACTCCATAATGTCAAAATTACTACTCTTACTCAAGTCCATAGGATGCTGGTCAACTACATTGTAGATTATTCAAGTATCCTCATCTCAATGATTGATCAATGGAATGACTCCCAAGTCATAAAACCTCCAATTCTGACTATTTTAGAACTTGTGGTCCTTTTGGGTAGCAATTTGATTGGCCATATCTAGAAAGAGAGTTTCCAGTACAAATTAAAAAGAAACTGATTAACTGGTTGAATAAAACCATTTTGTACACGTCAGACAGCTAAATCAGCAAATGAGGCATGTTCCAAGCAAAACAGGCTCGTATGTTGGCCCAGGAGATGTTTCAGTAGAGGAGAGTTTCTCAACCTCAGTGTTACTGACATTTGGAGCAGGACAATTAGTTGTCGTAGGGGCATGATGTGAGTAGTATTGGAAGTTAAACAGCATCGCTGGCCTCTACTCCACAAGATGCCATTAGCAAGCGCCACTCCCAGAGATGACAACCCCAACTGTCTCCAGGCATTGCCAAATGTCCCCGGGTAGCAAAATCACCCCCAGTTCAGAAACACTGCAACAGAGTGAAAACTTCCGAAGTTTTTGTTTTTGAAGGAATTCTGGCAAGAACAGGGAAGACAAGGCAGAATGTGCCACTCCTCCAGGCCCAGGACACTTCTGTGTTATTCAATAAAGCAGTAGAAAAGTGATGAGCAGACTCAAACTAACAGCCCTGCTTTTGCAAACCCCAAACACCCATGGCCTCAATTCAGAGAGAAGACTTCAGAATTGATTAACGCAACTTCAAGGAGGAAGAAACAGGATGAGGGATTAAGAAAAGGAAAAAGAGAGGGTAAGGAACCACAATAGGAAAGGGCCAGCCATCACTCAGGTTTCTTCCACCTTCTCTCCGTTCCCTTTCTCCGCCACTGCCAAGCCTGCTGACAAAGACACCGCCAAAGGCAGCATTATAGAGGAAAACTGGCAATGCAGAGACCCAGGAGAGGCAAGAGTCACTACAACCGACACAGAGGAGGAGCACGTCCCGAGTATGCACCCCCCAGACACTTCAGCAAGAAAAGGCCTCCACACCAGTCATCCCCACAACTCCTGGTTAGAGGCCCAAGGCTGCAGGGGCTTGAAAAATACTTGAAAACACTTGGAGTCTTCTCTTTTAATTAAAGAAATGAAGCCCAGGGCCTTTCCTTGATTACATCTTCATAGAAAACACAAGTCAGCGAACAAATTGCTTCCCCCAAATTTCTACAATTCATACCCAATTGCCATTCTTCTGTCTCCATTGTAAGATCAAACAGTTTCATAGCAGGCAGAACATCACAGTGTCTCATGTCTGGAATCCTTGCTGTTTGGGAAAGCTTTTGCAAGAAGAGAAGTGGAAATCCTTGCCTAAAAATGAGGTTTGGGGATATCTGGTGGCTTTCAGTGAGTCAGATGACAGCTTATATCTGCACCATTCTTGATGGATTGTTGGGGACAATCTATTAAGTCAGCAAAGCTATAACAGGTAAGAATTCAATGTTGATTGTTTATCCCCTTTCAACTTAAAAATTAGACTCCAAATTCACTGTGTATGTTGCAATTCAATGACTGCTGGAAGTCAATAGCATTGAATTCCATGCTTCTGTCACAAGTGGGAAAGGACTAGATGAGGGCAGGGCACCAAGCCAAAAAGGTTATCAAAACCTTGCTGCAAAGCCCAGTTCTATCCAGCGAAATCATCAGCCCATCCTATGAGTCTCTGAGCCACTTCGATGCCCACAGCCTTCCCAAGTCCCTGGTTTCTAACTGCTTTTAAAAAGCTACTAAGTTACAGTAGCACAGAAGACGGAACACAAGCTGCTGCTGGAGATATCGTTTCCTGATTTTGTTTCAAAGCAACAGAGACACAGGGAAAAATTCCACCTTCTGTGCTTTCTGCTCACTCCCGTAACTAATATAAAACAGTCTCAGATTTGTATTAGTTTTATCAATCGTGTACTCTTTTAACCCACTAAGCCAAAAAATGGGTTAAAGTGGATCCACACCTTCTCCAGTATACAGTTTGAATCAACCTGGCATTTTTCGATTTATTTCTATGGATCATTACAGCTTGCTAAAATGAAAAGTAGGAAAGAATATAAAATTAAGTTTTAAAAATAATGTAAGCAATGTCACTGATCTAACAAATTCTTCCCTGAATCAAGTTTCCAAATCTGTCTTGGTTCTCTGAGTCATAGTTTTGGGTGTTTGTTTGTTTTTGAGACTGGAGTCTCACTCTGTCACCCAGGCTAGAGGGCAGGCATGATCTTGGTTCCCTGCAACCTCTGCCTCCCAAGAAGCTGGGACTACAGGTGCCCAAGCCACCACGTGGCTAATGTTTTTATTTTTAGTACAGATGGGGTTTCACCACGTTGGCCAGGCTGGTCTCAAACTCCTGACCCCAAGTGATTCGCCCGCCTTCGCCTCCAAAGTGCTGGGATTATAGGCATGGGCCACCATACCCAGCCGAGTCCTAGTTTTAAACAAGCTACATGGTCAAACAGTAGCTTAATATGTGCTAATATCTACAATAAAACACAAATCATTCTTTACAGTAACAACTACTAGTTCTCCTTCAAGTAAAAAAAGTTTATGTGTATCAATTTACTCATTGTGGGAAAACACAAGAGTGATTTTGAGGCAGAGACCTCTCAAGTTCTGGGTTTATTGCCTTTGGCCATGAAAACTTAGGCCTTAGTTTCCTCATCTGTAAAATGGGAATAATAACAGTATGTACCTCAAAGGGTTACGGTCAGGATGATGCATTGCATATCGGAAGCATAAATAAATAGTCACCATTACTATTATTGCTACTATTTTTCTTTCCTGTGGGCATTCAGAGATTAACCACAAAAGGCAGAGAAAAATGGCTTGTATGGACTATTTGACTTTTAAAACAGAAACCTTTTACAACATGTGAATCCAAGAAACAGTTATACAAAAATTAAACAAGAGCATCAATATATCTTTTGCAATAAAGACTACTAGAGTTTAAGACAAAGAAACAAGTCACCATAACTGGTTATGGAGCCCATGTCCCTGGGAATTTTATTTTTATTTATTTTATTTATTATTTATATTGAGATGGAGTCTTACTCTGTTGCCCAGGCTGGAGTGCAGTGGCACGATCTCAGCTCACTGCAACCGCTGCTGCCCCCGTCAAGCAATTCTCTTGCCTCAGCCTCCCCAGTAGCTGAAACTACAGGTGCCTGCCACCACGCCCAATTAATTTTTATAGTTTTTAGTAGAGATGGGGTTTCATCATCTTGGCCAGGCTGGTCTTGAACTCCTGACCTCGTGATCCACCCACCTCAGCCTCCCAAAGTGCTGGGATTACAGGTGTGAGCCACCACACCTGGCCGGGAATTTTTATTTTAAAAGTAAGCAAGTATTTTGACCAGGTAGTTTACGTACAGATTGTCTTTTAGCTGTAAAATGCTGTGAATTCAGGATACTTCATAATCCAAAGAAAAGACAATGAGAGAAAAAAGAGTACTCAATGGAGACACATATTAGATGAGTAATAAATATACCACTTTCTTCATGAAAAGGACAATAATTTCTTTATCTATCCATGTGTTCTTGACTTAAATAATAATAATCCAAAATGCTTCTAAAACAGATGGTTTTCCCATAGGGTAGACGATCTTTTGTAGATGATCTTTTGTTTTGCTTTTGCTTTGTAATAAAAAATTGATTTCTCTCTTCTAGTGGAGATACGTCTTTGACAAACAACAAAATTCACTGTCTTAAGATATTAGGACTCTACGGGTAAATTATTCATGGGAAAAAAAAAACATTAAATTACCACAAAATAGCACTTCAGAGGCGGAAACATACCTCTGCAGAGTTTAAGATAAGTTAGAGGAACCTCAGAGTTGATGCGTAATCCCCAATTCTGCGAAAAAAAAGCAAACAAACCCTTCCCTAAAGAGATATAAAGGAAAGGGGAGTGGCGGTGGCAGCGAGCTGAGAGTTTGGAGCCATTTCTGCGGCTTCCGTGCGTTTCTGGATGCTGTCACACTAAATGCACTTCGTTGCTCCCAGCGCCCTCACCACAGGAGACCCTCTCCATCCAGTATGTCATTATGTCCCTCTGACGTCTAGCACAGTACCCTACACAAAGCAGTGAGTACTGACTCTGCTGATCTATCCGGGGACTAATAAATACAGAGTTAGCACTTCGCTTCTTGGATGGTAGGGATTTAAGAACCTAAAAGAAAATAAAGGGCCATTAGTGGGAAACCAGCGTGCACTCTATTCCATGTCTAATCTGGAGAGCACAGAGGCGTGTGATCATGCGTCATCATCGTTGTCTTCTTTTACTTCTTTCCTGTTTTCTCTATTTTGGTTGCTCAGAATTCATCCCTCATCCTACCAGAAGCTTCATTTCTTTTTCGGAAACTGTGCTCCCTCCACTGCAGGCAGTTAGACAGTCAACCCAGTGGCGTCCACTCCTGCTCCAGGAACTGGTGGCTAAGAGCCCAGGGCTGCCTTCCACCCAACCCAATAGAGTCAGGGGACAAGACACATGATCTGGGCCTCCCCAGGTGGACAGACACCTTTCTGAGGGCCGGATGCAGTGGCTCACATCTGTAATCCCAGCACTTTGGGAGGTCAAGGCAGGTGGATGTCTTGAGCCCAGGAGTTCGAGACCAGCCTGGGCAACATAGCTAAACCTGGTCTCTACAAAAAGAAATACAAAAGTAGCCATGTGTGGTGGTGCACACCTGTAGTCCCAGCTACTAGGGCGGCTGAAGTGGGAGGATGGCTTGAGCCCGGGAGGCGGAGGCTACACTGAGCTATGATCATGCCACTACACTCCAGCCTGGAGAAAGACAGGGCAGCCTGACTCAAAAGCAAACAAACAAAAAAGAGAATGAGCTCCTTAAGGAAAAAGAAAAAAAAAATCAAGCAGGAGCTGATTCTCTCTGTAGCAGGAGCTGTACCTATGAGCAGACCATCCCGACTTTAAGTACGCTGTCCTCTAGTACTCGCTTCCCAACAACTGGAATTCCTTGCCCGTGTTTTTTCAGTTCGCCTCTCTATTCTGGGAGCTTCTGTAACCTTCCAAAACACTTCAATTGAGTTACTCAGATTTGATTTCTGTTTGTGAACAAACAAAGAAATCCAAAGTGACCCTTGCAAAGAAAAAGACGGTGATGTATTTATCAGGATTAGACTCAGGAACCAGTAATGGAAAATATCAAAACAGGAGTAGCTAAGACAAGATGCTTCTTGTAACTTGTAACACTCTCTTAATACAGTTCAGAGGTAGGGAAGTCTGGGATGGTGGAACATTTCACAGTATCAAGGATCACGTGGGACCTCTGAACAAATGACAGAAAGGTAGCCCTCCTGGTGGAAGGAGCCCTTCAGGTATGAGGTTTAGCAAATCCTTTTGTGGAAAGTAAAAGGCCCAGCCTTTCTCTAAGAACACTACTTGAGAAACAGAGCCTGGATTGAATCTCAGCCCCTAACGCCTTCCCTCAGTCACAGACCTTTCTGCAAGCAATACTCTGCGCAACTGAGTATCCACAGCTGCTAGACGGGTTCTAGCTTGTGTCTCTGCCATCTTTAGCACACAGTACCAATCTCAAGGTTCTAGACGGCTGCTTAAGATCCAGCCATTGTATTTACATTCCAGCTATCAGAGAGGAAGAAGAGACTAAGGACATGACACTCTTCCCTTGAGGAAACTTCCTAGAAGTTGGACACTTAAACCATGGCTAACTACAAGGAGGATGGAGGGTAGTCTTGATTCCTTGCAGCTATGAGTCTACCTAGAAAAACAGAGACTCTATTATTTAGAAATAAGAAAAGACATTCAACAGCCTCTAGTCCGCTATCTAAGGTTCAATTAATATACTGGCATAAGGCTAAAGATAGGCGATGGCCTCTCCTTGATTGCAGAAGTGTGGCACAGTTGACAACTCACAAAATATATTAATAGTCGTAGAGCTCCTATTTTAGAAAGGCAGAGAAGACATATTAGCAAGGATTTTGGAGATCATTCAATTCAAATCTCTCATTTGGATATTAATGATTCATAACATATATCATTTTGCAGATATGTAATGCTGTATTTTTAAAATACGGCATTATCATTCATTTGTAACCTAGCAATCTCTTTGTTAATTATTACAACAAATGCTTTAATACCTTTTTAACATTTAAATCACCCGTGCAATTAGCACAATGTCTAATAACAAATGGAAATGGGCACATAACTTTTGCAGGTCATTTAATAGGAGTGTGGATGCCTCACTGCCACATAATAGATAAGGTGACCACCTTCTACAAACCAAAAATTGGGACACGCTGCCTGCCACACACAAGAAGATGGTAACTGCTGAATGCCGAGGCCAGCATGTAAAATCTGGGACTCTATTTAACAACAAGTATTACTTTTAGAAAAATCATATTACATTTGGGGGAGGGGTAATAAAAATTGTAATAACCTGAACTTAAGGTCCATGGTAAGGGGAGGGGTTATTTATCTGCCTCATTCTCTTCTGTAATCCCCCTGCCTAACAAACAAGGTTATGATACATATGGAGGGTTAAAAATACTTGATGTTTCAAATAATCTGACAAAACCCTGATAAGACCCTAAAGCTCTGAACCCAAACACATGCATTTAGTTGAAACTAGAAAAAAAATAAACAAGAACAACAACAAAACTTGGCTGATGAAAGGGAGGACTCGGGATGCCAGATAAAAACTCCTAAAGTTGGTATGATGTTACAATGCCTACAGCCTACCCCTCCATGAACATCAAGACAGCTCATTCTCTAATCTTGTCACCTCCCACTGTGTACTGAATCAATAAATGTCAATACATCATTGATTATAATGTCCTATGCAGAAGCTGTTACATATGACCTTTCATGCATGTTTTTGTAGTTTTCCTCTAGATAAAAGTATGCATACGCAAAAGAAGACATAACTTTGAGACAGGTGTATTCGTCCATTCTCACACTGCTATAAAGATACCACATCAGACTGGGTAATTTATAGAGAGGAGGTTTAATTCACTCACAGTATCACACAGCTGGGGAGGCCTCAGGAAACTTACAATCATGGTGGAAGGCAAAGGGAAAGCAGGCACCTTCTTCATAAGGCAGCAGGAGAAAAGACAGTCACTGTTAAACCATCAGATCTCCTGAGAACTCCCTCGCTATCATGAGAACAGCATGGGGAAACTGCCCCCGGTGATCCAATCACCTCCCACCAGGTCCCTCCCTCCACACCTGGAAATTACATTTCAGATGAGATTTGGGTGGGGATACAGAGCCAAATATTATCAATAGGGAAGAAAGGGACATGGATGTTTAGGAACTTGGCAATTCTCTAATGTTTTCTCTTTCAAAAAAAAAAGTCGTCAGCCACTGTGACAAGATATTAGCATCTGTTAAATGTCTCATATATTTACAAGAAAATTTTTTTATAATTCAAATTTTAAAAAATAATTGATGGCAGTTAAACTAAAGGACAATTTTTTTTAAGAATATAATAAAAAGCCAGATGCAGTGGCTCACGCCTGTAATCCAAGCACTTTGGAAAGCCAAGGCAGGCAGATCACCTGAGGTCAGGAGTTCAAGACCAGCCTGGCCAACATGGCAAAACCTTGTCTCTACTAAAAATACAAAAATTAACTGGGCATGGTGGTGGGTGCCCGTAATCCCAGCTACTCAGGAGGCTGAGACAGGAGAATTGTTTGAACCCAGGAGGCGGAGCTTGCAGTGAGCCGAGATCACGTCATTGAATTCCAGCCTGGGCAACAAGAGCAAAACTCCATCTCAAAAAAAAAAAAAAAAAAAAAAAGAATATAATAACATCACTAACTTTGTATCTGATGGGCTATATCTTTTCCAGAGTAAAACTTTTCTAATGTTTTAGAGACAGACAAATATAAATTCATGTGGTAGCCATAGGGGAAGGTGAAAGCTGAGTGTTAAGAAAGTTAAGAGAAAACTTGCACATTTCTTTAAGTTCCTTACAGATTCTGGATATTAGCCCTTTGTCAAATCAATAGATTGCAAGAATTTTCTCCCATTCTATAGGTTGCCTGTTCACTCTGATAGTTTCTTTTGCTGTGCAGAAGCTCTTTAAAAAGTAGGCAAAGGATATGAACAGACGCTTCTCAAAAGAAGACATTTACATATATGAAAAAAATATGAAAAAAAGCTCATCATCACTGGTCATTAGAGAAATGCAAATCAAAACCATAATGAGATACCATCTCACACCAGTTAGTATGGTGATCATTAAAAAGTCAGGAAACAACAGATGCTGGAGAGGATGTGGAGAAATAGGAACACTTTTACACTGTTGGGAGTAGAAATTAGTTCAACCATTGTGGAAGACAGTGTAATGATTCCTCAATGATCTAGAACCAGAAATACCATTTGACCCAGCAATTCCATTACTGGGCATATACCCAAAGGATTATAAATCATTCTGCTATAAGGACACATACACACGTATGTTTACTGCAGCACTGTTCACAGTAGCAAAGACTTGGAACCAACCCAAATGCCCATCGACAATAGACTGAATAAAGAAAATGTGGCACATATATACCATAGAATACTATGCAGCCATAAAAAAGGATGAATTCATGTCCTTTGCAGGGACACAGATGAAGCTGGAAAGCATCAGTCTCAGCAAACACAGGAACAGAAAACCAAACACCGCATGTTCTCACTCGTAAGTGGGAGTTGAACAATGAGAGCACGTGGACACTGGGAGGGTAACATCATACACCAGGGCCTGTCAGCGGGTGGGGGAACAGGGGAAGGATAGCATTAGGAGAAATATCTAATGCAGATGACGGGTTGATGGGTGCAGCAAACCACCATGGCATGGGTGTACCTATGTAACAAACCTGCACATTCTGCACATGCATCCCAGAACTTAAAGTATAATAATAATAAACAGAAGTAAAGAGAATGCTGTATAAATAAGGGTCTAAATCAGGGTCCAATCTTTTAGCTTCCTTCGGCCACACTGGAAGAAGGATTTTCCTGGGCCACACATAAAATATGCTAACACTAACTATAGCTGATAAGCTTTAAAAAATTGCAAAAAAAATCTCATAATGCTTTAAGAGAGTTTATGAATTTGTGTCAGGCCTCCTTCAAAGCTGTTCTGGGCTGCCTACTGCCGTGGGCCATGGGTTGGACAAGCCTGGAATGACCTGGTGCCAACTACCAGTCAAGAGACTAACAGAAGTTTCTTCTTACATCTGAGCCTCTGTTCACCTATTTTTAAAATGGAGCTGCTATTATCTAACCTCATAGGACTATTGTACGCACTACATGAGATTCGATGTGTAAAGAAATATCAATAACTGATTGATATTTCAATCAGTTTAGGGGGACTTGCCTGGCACATAGTGAAATATCAATAATTGATACTAATTATCATCATTTAAGTAAGGAAGAGGTTTAAATATAGATCTAACCACACTTAAGATTAAGACATTTAAGAAGAAAAAGGCTGAAGTTCTTCCATACTACCTGTTTCCATTTTCAGACAGCTGTTTCCATCATATTTCAAATTTCTTCATCATCAAAACAAAAGCTTTCTGTGCTTAGTGCATGATTTTGTCATGCAACAAACCTATGGTTCAAACTTGAAGGGGCTGCCACGACTGCCAACAACTGGAGTGAAACACTCTCACAGTTCCTTCGCAAACACCCACAAGTCCTGGCTCGCCCTTCTAGCCCAACGTTACTTCCAGTGTGGTCCCAGGAATGGCAGCATCAGCAACCCCTGAGAAACTGTTAGAAATGCCAGTTCTTGGGCCCCAACCCAGACCCTGGGAATGAGGGCCAGCGATCTATGTTGCATCAAGCCCTCCAGGTAATTCACGGCCCTGCTAAAGTTGGAGAACCACTGGCTTAGCTAACTTGCACAGTGAAGACTTCTTTTCAGTATTAGGAAATGAAGGACTAATAGTCAAGAGGAGGAATTGCAAAATTTCCCATACAGGGCTAGATAGTAAATATCTTAGGCTTTGAGGGCCAAGAAGTCAAGTCAAGATTAGGTAGGTATTTATGGAACCAATGCAACCATTTAAAGCTGGGCGCGGTGGCTCATGCCTGTAAGCCTAACACTTTGGGAGGCCGAGGCAGGCGAAGCACCTGAGGTCGGGAGTTTGAGCCCAGCCTGGCCAACATGGTAAAACACTGTCTCTAGTAAAAATATAAAAATCAGCCGGGCCTGGTGGCACATGCCTATAATCCCAGCTACACCAGAGGGTAAGGCAGGAGAATCACTTGAACCCAGGAGGTGATTACTGGAATGAACTGAGATCACGCCACTGCATTCCAGCCTGGGCGACAGAGCAAGACCCCAAAAATAAATAAATAAATAAATTCAAAAAAATAAATGAAATAAAAAATAAAATGCAACCATTTAAAAATACGAAAATCATTCAAAGCCAATGAACCATATGGCTGAGAGTTTTGGGTCAGACTGACATGTCACATGCACTGACAAGCTTACACTCCTATCAGCTATATCGCCAGCTCACAAGCTCTACCTCAGTGCTCTCATCTGCAAAACAGAGATGACAATAGCTCTGACTCAGTGGGACTGTGGGAAGGATAAAAACACAAAATGAACTTAAAGCACAAAATCCCCCAGCATAGACATGCATAGTGCTGAAATTAACATATCTGCAGCTGGTTGCATTGTTTTAACTGTAATCTTACTACCAGTGTTTGCTTACTTCTGACAGACTTAAAAACCAAACTTCCCAGACCTTGTGACATTTTAAAAATTAACCTGTTTAATTTTGGTTTAGGGCAAGTCCCCTGAAAGGCTCTAAATCACCTTCTCAGTCAAATGAAAAATAAGTTTCCAAAATATTTTTCAGAAATCCAGACTGATATCTTCCATTCAGAAATAAACTTTAATGCACTGCTCAATTTAAGATTTGCAGAGAGCCCAGTTCATTAGGGAAGATCTAAGAAGTCAAAGTTTTGGTGAGCTAATGATCCCCCAGTTGGGCTGTGAAAGGTCCCCAGTGTCCTAAGGCTCCTGAGACACTCCTGGAGGCAGGTCACTGCTTCCATCATGACTTTAAAACATCATGCTCTTCACTAGTACAGAAGACTAACTATTCAAAGTTGCCCTGACATAGTGACTCAGTATTTTTTAATGAACTTAGATCACCTATTGGCTGGGATGTGCAGAAAGGACAGTCCTTTCATCCTTTGTTAGTAGGAGCAGCACAAAGTGACACAGCATTCTGGAGACGCAAAGTTTCCAGGAAAAATAAAACTAACCACTGGGCGCGGTGGCTCACGCCTGCAATCCCAGCGCTTCCTGGGAGGCCAAGATGGGCAGATCCCTTGAACTCAAGAGTTCAAGACCAGCCTGAGCAACATGGTGAAACTCCATCTCTATAAAAAATACAAAAGTTAGTTGGTCATGGTGGTACACAGCTGTAGTCCCAGCTACTTGAGAGGCAGAGGCAGTAGAATTGCTTGAACTAGGGAGGTCACTGCTGCAGTGAACCATGTTCACAGCACTGTACTCCAGCTTGGGCAACAAAGTGACACCCTGTCTCAAAAATAATAATAAAACAGCCATTAAAAAATAAAAATATCCTTCAATACTATGATGGTAAAGTTTATGTGTCAACTTGACTGGGCCAAGATGCTCAGATATTTGGGTCAATTCATTATTCTAGGTATGTCCTGGAGGGTGTTTTGGATGAAATTAACATTTGAATTGACAGACCGAGTAAAGCATATTGCCCTCCCTAACTTGGGTGGGATCACCTAATCAGCTGAAGGCCTGAACAGTGCAGAAAGTCTAAACTTCCCTCCCTAATAAGAAGCAATTCCTCCTGCCTGACTGCTTGAAAGCTGAAATTGCATTTGTTTCTTGCCTTTGGATTGCAATAGAAAAAAAAAAAATCAGCTCTTCCTGGGTCTTGAGCCTGCTGGCCTTGAACTAGAACTACACCATTGGCTCTCCTGGTTCTCCTGCCGGCCAACAGGCAGATCTCAGAACTTGTCATCCTCCATAATCTCATGAGCCAATTCGTTATAATAAATCTTTCTCTACATATAGATCTCATTGGCTCTATTTCTCTGGAGAACACTAACGAATACAAATACTAACAAAACTTCTGTGCATTTAATCATAGGTAAAAACATACATGTGCATGAAGATGCACATGCTACTTTTGTTTTTCACTTCAGCATTATTTGTAATAGAATACAACTATGAACAGCTACGTACCCCATAAACTATGAAATGTCCATACTATGGAACACTACACAGCAGTTATTATAACAATAAAGACACTATCTATGGAATGACCTTTATAGACTTCTAAGAGATACTAAGTAGAAAAAAAAGATAGACTAATAATATGAATATACCATTCATGTAACATGAAAATTAGGTATTTCCCCATATGTAAATGCACAGTAAATACATAAATTCACAGCAGTTACCTCTGAGAGGAAACTGGAACTAGGAGGGGTAGGTTAAGTATGTTTCATGTATTTTTAAAATTTTTCAAACTTCAGTGTATTCATATGTTGCTTTGTAGTTAAAAAATATTAATGTACTTGCACATTCAGATAAAAATCAAAGAAATTGAGTTAATGGTTTTTCTGCATTCTCCAAAGCAAGAAATTATGACTGTTAGCTTTATACATGCTATTAAAAAAACAGAGCTTTACAGATATCATCTCACTATATATGTTTCAATTACTAGTAAGAGAAATAGGTCAGGGTGTTGCTTTAAGTTACAGATGCAGCTCATATTGGGCACTTACTCAATGGGACAGCTTCCGGCTGTATTCTGTACATGTTCCCAGGTTCTTTTTCTTTTTTCTTTCTAATGTTTTTCTGGTTTTGGTTTGCCTTTCTTTTCTTTTTTTTTTTTTTTAAATGATAGCCCACAATTTTAAAAGCTCTCTTTTAGGCATTGCAAAGTGTCAATAGATGGCAAGCATGTAGTCTTGCTTGCATCACTGAAATCACATTCCTCACTATCAGCCATTTCTGTGCAGACCTGAAGTGGGGAGGACACTTGGGGGACTTGCGCTTTTTACAACATAACTGTCCCTTAAGGCACATGCAATCAAAACAATATGAAACAAGCAGATCGGAGGTACAACATCTTAGGAGGAATAGGAATGTGCTTGTGTAGTGCTACAATCTTGCCAGCCACTTCAGGAAGGTCAAAAACAAAAGATGAAAAGAGAAGAGCAGGAAGAATGGAAGATGAATGCACTGAAGAGGGCACCTCACAGCCTCTGCCCAACCATCAGTTCTCCCCAAGAATGATGAACCCGGGGTCCAACTTTTCATGAATTCAGTCATCTCATCAGTAATAAGCATTTAATCCCTACTATGTGCAGTGAAACAAATGGGCAGCCTATGATGACATCTTTCCCCAGTCCTGGTAAAATAACCAAGAATAAGGCCCGTAACACTGGATTCATTTAACATAAATGACTCTTCTTTATTCCACGGTTATGCTCCTCCTACTCCTTCGGTGACAAAACATCCTTTCTTTTACGTGGTGATGGCAACAGTAAATAGTATGTTTTATTTTCTTTAAGCATCTCCATTGGACAAACTTAAGTTATTCAGCTACTTTACAGCAGGGTTCCAGTTTTATTTTAAACAGATCCATGAAATCCAAAGCCTGAAACCCCTGACAAAATAGTAGCCTTGAACAAATAATGGAGAATAAAAGCAGCATCAGAATCTACCCACTCTCCCACCCTCCAACTCCCTCTTCCCAACAAACAAAACCCATCAGATACTGCTGTTCTGCTCCCTGCTTTCCGAGTGCCTTTTCAGAACTGTAATTTCCACCTGTTCTTCACACCCAGCACAGACATCATCACTAACTTAATTTGAACCCTCAGGTGCCCCAAGGGCTCCTCTGCAGTGGACACCTATGGGGATGCAGTCATTAATAGATGATGGGCAAATACCTGGGGCTCAGCCACCCAAAGCCCTTCCTTCAATGCATGTGCTTTTTATCTCAGGCAGCTAAGCTCACTGTCCCGCACCTGTGCTAACACCTCCAGCAGGCTGGGGTTCTCCCAGGAGCTGCTTGGCTTTAACATGATTTAACAGGTCTGCTCTCAGCAAGGACCCATTTGCAGGAAGCCAGGGAAGCTGAGCTGCAAATGGGCAGGTAGCAGAAACTGTCAAATTGCAGGAACCAGGGGCGGGGGCCAGGCAGAAGCTACTGTTCTTCAAGAAAGTGGTGGCTATTAATCCTACCTGAATAAATGCAATTCATCTCAGAAAGCTTATCAATAATGCAGTAAGCAGGGGAATGGGAACAAACAGACTTTTGCTACTGGGGGTTTTGTTAGCTTTCTATTTTTGTTTTCATCAGCGGGGCACTAGGCAGGGAATTACGGCTTTCTCAGAGGAGATTTTCTTTAAGGCAACAGCCAATAGGTGTTTTTACGGTAGCATTCAGAAGAGAATTTAGTGGTTTTCAAAGTCAAGGTGGGGGAGGTGATTTTGCCCCTCCAGGGGACATCTGGCAACACCTGGAGACATTTTTCGTTGCCACACTGGAACTATCTAGTGAACAGAGGCCAAATTGACACATATTTGTAATTGTTTTTCAAAGAAGAGGGTCATCCATCAGATAACCAAGAAAAGGTGAAGAACCCTTGATGTAACCCTATGCCCCCTATTTTTCAGATGCTTAACATCCTGCAATACACAGGTATTATGTGGCCCAAAGTGTCCAATAATGCCAAGCCAAGAAACTCTGCCTGGACTCATTTAAAGCCCCAGCAATCCTAAATGGTAGGTACAGTCACTATACCCTTTTTACGGATGGACAAACTGCAGCAGAGTTTTTAGTAACTGGCCCACAAACACCTATGATTCAAACCTGGCCATCTACCTCCAGAACCTGGCCTCCCAGACAACCAACGTGTGCCTCTCATCTCTAGAGCAATTCACCAAATCAGATCCTATCCCTACTGTAAATCCTATGAGGGTAGAACTGGAGTATGACTTGTTTAATTCTCCACCCTCACAGCACAAGGCTGCCTCAGAGTGGCAGTCCACAAAGATAAGTTATTTAAAGTGTGATCAACAGTGTATCCAGCTCATTTTGGTTTCAGGTAGACCATGGAGTATCATTTTCATTTTAGCTATGACACTTTGTATTGCTGTCCAGAACAATAAACCTGGTGTAATAAAAAAAACTTCTCCAAAATGCAGAGAGTTGAACTTTCATTATTAATAGAATTGGGAATATTCTTTATAATTAAGAAACCCTGAGCCACTAGGTATCAGCAAGCCTATATGAAATGGGTTTGAAATTTACACATATTTGCATTTGTTTTTCAAAGGAGAGGGTCATCCGACAGATTACCAAGGAAAGCTGAAGTATCGCTGATGCAATCCTATGCCCCCCATTTTACAAATGAGCAAACGAAGGCAGGAAAAACTAAGTGGCCTTCCCAAGTCCATACAAGTCAATTAACACCAAGGGAGCATGGAAAGAGAGCATCAGCTCCCCCAGTCCTGTGAAATGCCTTAGAAATACTATTTCTGGTTTCCAGATCTGCATCACCCCACCATTAATGCCAATACTATGAAATAAATTTAAGCCAAAAGAGACAAAGTGTCAGCCTAGTTAACACAGCGACTATCTCAACACCAATCTTGTGGAATTTGACATTACTGTAACTAACTTCTTTACAACCCTTTCGGCTCAAGAAATACTGATAAGAAGCATTCTTCTGGTGTCCTTTATCTATTTTCCAGAAAGGCATCAGTCTGAAAATGATGTGGTACCTGTATAAGTGGGGCAAACACAAGCTGCTAAGAAACATCTTGAAGTGCCAGTTCACTGAACTTTCATACCAAAAAAAAAAAAAAAAAAATTCAACTTCATCACCTGGGGAGAAATACAGATATTTTAAAGACAGGCAGTAGCAGAGGGTAGTGTTAAAGAACCAAGACTCTGCATAGAGAATCAGAGTTCAAATGCAAGTTCTGTACCCATCATATGAATTACATTTAACCTTACCCCTTACAGTAGGCACCCAAGGGAATTACGTACAAATGTGCATCAACAGGCAATTACAAGATTGCTCTTTACAACTTTATTCCTCAAAGGCTAAAACTTAGAAATCAAAAGGTCTAACAAGAGGAAAATTGGCAAACTGTTGTATGGCCGTATAATAATTAAAGAGTAAGTACCTCACACTATTGCATGTGAATCTCATAGACATTCTGTTGAGCAAAAGCAGACAGACACAAAACAGCCCATACTGTATGGCCCCATAAGTTCTCTGGGCAAATCTATCTGTAGGGTGAGTGGAATCACAATAGTGGTTACTTGGTCGGGGGTGGGGTAAAATGACAGATGTCCCTGGAATGCTAGAAAGTATTCCATCTTGATCTGCAAGGCAGTCACTCAGGTGAAAGCAGTAAGACACATACAGAAACACACTGAACCACATAATTAAGGTTCGTACAATTTACTATGTGTGTATGTGTGTGTGTGTATGCATGTATGTGTATGTGCGTATGAATGTTTTAACTCTAATTTTTTAAACTGTTTAAAGCAAAGTTTTATAAAAATGTAACTCTCCATAAGAGAGACTTAAAGCCAGTTACTTTATTTCCTGGGCCTCAAATTCCTCTTCTCTATAATGAAGAAAGTAGCAGTTCCTATTCTCAGCATGTTACAGTCAATATTAAAGCAAGTAAGGATGAATCAAGTCTTAGTGGGATGCGTCAAAGCACACAGGCTGCATTCATGGCTGAGTGCGGTGGCTCACACCTGTAGCCCCAGCACTCTGGGAGGCTGAGATGGGCAGATCACTTGAGGCCAGGAGTTCAAGACCAGCCTGGCCAACATGGTGAAACCCTGTCTCTACTAAAAATACAAAAATTAGCCCGGTGTGGTGGTGCTTGCCTGTATTGGTAGCTGCTTGGGAGGCTGAGGCAGGAGACTCACTTGAACCTGGGAGGCGGAGGTTGCAGTGAGCCAAGGTCATGCCACTGAACTCAGTCTGGGGAAGAGTGAGACCCTGTCTCAAAAATTAAGTAAGTAAATAAAGCACATAGGCTACTTTTTTCTTTCCTCTCTTCCTCCCTCCTCACTCCCCTTCCTCCCTCCCTTCCTCCCTCCCTCCCTCCCTGCCTTCCTCTCTCTTCCCTTTCTCTCTCTATATATTTCTTTTTTAGACAGGGTTTGGCTCTGTCACCCAGGGTGGAATGCAGTGGCACTCACTTCACCTCGAACTCCCAGGGGCTCAATTGATTCTCCCACCTCAGCCTCCTGAGTAGCTCAGATGACAGTCACATGCCACCACATCTGGTTAATTTTTATATTTTTAGTAGAGGTGAGGTTTCACCGTGTTGCTCAGGCTGGTCTTGAACTCCTGGGCTCAAAGGATCCCATGCACCCTGGCCTCCCAAAATGCTGGGATTATGGGTGTGAGCTACTGCGCCCCGTCTTTAATTATTTCTATCACCATCATTATGAAAACAATTCTTAGAAACGTTTCTGCACTCACTTCTTTTCATGAATACACTGTAGAATTAGCCACTAAATATGAGATTTTTTCCTTCTCTGTCTTTATGCAAAAAAAGTTTTCAAATATTATTATTATAATCATATGAAAGTGGAGATGCTACATAAATAAGAAAATGTGACCTGGGCCTCCTCAAACTCATAGCTACCAGAGATCTGAAAATTAAACAGCACTAGCCCGGCAGCATCCTGTGCCTTGCATCCAACGTGATATTGAGGAGTTGTCAGATACCTTGTTAGCAGTGGGTGCAAATGTGAGAAGTATCACACGGCTATTCTGCATGTTCTGACAAGACCGTGAGGAAACACAGTCCCCAAAGAATCAGAGAGCCCAGCATGCAACCTGATTAATCACCAGAGGAAAAAGCCCATATGGTGTGATGGTAGAGTATTCCGTGAAAATATAAGAAGAAGTATGCAGCTAGCCTTAAACAGAACAAAGGGGCAAGCTAGGCGGGCAGGGAGGTTGAGGGAAACTTATTAAAGCTCCCACTACATATGTTTCCAGAAAACCAGGAGTCTTTCCCTCCTAGACTGCCTTCACTTCCTTGCTAATTGCTGGGATTCCTTATAGAGTAGGGCCTTTTGACCGGGATAGGGACAAAGCTTACAGCTGGAGCTTTAACGATAGGGAGGCACATTTGTTTCTATCTGAGTGGTTACGATGTTTTACATGTATTTCCTGTGGAGTATAAAAGTAACAGATGTAATAAATGGGAAAAGGATGTATACCCAGAATGAAAATGACACAGCTGAACATGAGTGTGAAAAAAACAGGGGGATTTTTCCTTCTACATTCAGAAGAGAAAACCCAAAATGTGAACATTCTGCAACAAGCCTAAAATTGTTTCCCTGACGTTGTTGTTGTTTTGAGAAGCCCTGAAGTTCAACCTCCCCAGACAGTCAAGTTCACCTCACCACCTTCCAAATACATACAGACTCGCAGGCTCACTGAAGTATCATGGCTGTAAGAGGTAAATTAAACAGAAATATGTTATAATGGGTAATAAAAGTAGGCAACCAGGGAATTCATTGAGCCCAATTTAGTTATAAATTTCCTTTAAAGTTAAGCTAAATATAAAGAAAAGGCAATTAGGTACAAGCTTTTAGTACTGTGCTGAATTACTTTAATATGCATTTCTATCCAGTCAGGGCTGTGAGAAACCTTACTGTTGAACATTCTCAGCTTATTTGCAGTTTTATCCCCTCATCTATTTACTTGCAAGTATTAAAGAAGAAAACAGATCTGGATGAAATAATTTTGCCTTTGTGAGAACAATCTCACATATACAGGTTTATATGAAGATCCCATCGCGTCGTTCTAGCAACGCACGAGTTGACTTATTTCTTGGTTGAAAGGCCAAATTTTAGCTGCATATGGAAATCCGGGGGAGGGGGTAGAGAGAAGAATAAGGAGACTCTGGGTATGAAAACTCCTCAGATTTTCAGAGCTACCCATTCACCATATAAGGATCAATTCCAAGAGGGCCACACAGACTCCCTCACCCTTGCCAAGAACCCAGAATCCCAGGTATCTTTGACCCAAAGTTCAAGGGCCCGCAAAATTGAAGTATGAAACATTTGTTCTTGAAAACCCTCTAGAAAAGTTATTTCAAAAGCAGCCACTCTAAGGTTGAGTCTCCTTTTGTATTTAACCTTATTTTCCTGGAGCTTTTCAAGTGTTTCAGTTTTATGCAAATCATTCTTTTAGGCTTCTTTGTCATCACAGGCATTTTCCTGTTCTGAAGCTAGCTTCTTTTGTTCCCTTTTACTCCAGTGAATTCAGACTATCTCTTGGCTTTTGTTTCTCCACAGTAGTAAAACTCTATTGTGATGCAGCAGCAGACAATTTAAGCTAAGGTGACAATCATTTCAGAAAATAAAGCAAACCTGCTTTCATAAACACCTACCACACGACTAAATATGCCTTCTACAGCAGGGGGAAGGGAAAGACACTGAAATGTGCACTTTTAGCTCAGAAAAAAAGATGACAAACTCTGAAATAATAGGTAAAAGCAGCTGGCATTTACAAGGTAATACCTAACAATTTCCCTTAATGATGTCTATAGGACATAGATTCTCCAACTGTGGTCCAAAGACCCTTGTGGGTTCCTAAGATACTTTCAGGAGATGCAAGGGAGTTTTCAAGACACAGTAGGACTTGTAATATCATAACAGATTGAATGCAAAAGCAGTTATGAGAATCCAGCTGTCTTCTGCTGAGGCAGACGTTAAAGAGATTTGCAAAAAATGTAAAGCATTGCCACTCCTTCCACTAAAATGTGTTGTTTTGGAAAATAATTTCTTTCTATAAAAATGTGTTATTTATGTTAACATGCTATGGTTTTATTAGTTGTTTTAAATAAACAGTTTTTCAATTTGTCAGTTAAAATGTTTAGAATAATAAATATCCACAGATATGATCCACATACACAAAACCTCTTTCAGGTCATATTGAATAATTCTTAAGAGTATAAAGAAGATCTCAGATTAAAAGGTTTCAGAACTATTACTATGTAAGGATCAGCCAACTACGTCCCATGGGCCAAATCTATCCTGCCTGGTTTTGTATTTGTTCACATACTATCTTCAGGCAAAAGCCAGCCTGCCTGTTTATGTAAATAAAGTTTTACTGGAACACAGACACACCCATTCCTTTACATATTGTCTGTCTGCTTTCCTGATAGTGTTGACTAGTTTTAACAGATAAGGTATGACCTGCAAAGCCCAAAACATTTTCGATCTGGGCCTTTACAGAAAAAGATGATGATAAGCAACATTAACTGACCATCTCTTATGAGCCAGGCACTGTGCCATGGAGACTTAACATGGATCAAATTGTAGGGAAAAAGAAATCTCTTTCTGGCCGGGCACAGCGGCTCACGCCTGTAATCCCAGCACTTTGGGAAGCCGAGGCAGGCGGATCACAAGGTCAAGAGATAGAGACCATCCAGGCCAACATGGTGAAACTCCATCTCTATTAAAAAATACAAAAAATTAGCTGGGCGTGGTGGCGCACACCTATAGTTCCAACTACTCGGGAGGCTAAAGCAGGAGAATTGCTTGAACTCAGGAGGCCGAGGTTGCAGTGAGCCGAAATTATGCTACTGCACTACAGCCTGGCACCTGGTGACAGAGTGACACTCTGTCTCAAAAAAAAAAAAAAAATCTCTTTCCTTTTCATCCTAAATTCATGGTTGAGGCCCCTATAACAAAAGGCATATTAACAAGAGAAAAGCATAGACATTTATTTAATGTAAGTTCTATGTGACAAGGGAACCTTCATAAGGAACTGAAGACCCTGAGAAATAGGTGAACTTATGTGTTTTTATGCTTGGTTTTGATGAAGAGTGAACAGTCACGGAGAAATATGATAGGAGGATAAAAGAGTATGGTCTAATGGGAATAAACGCAGGGGAAATTAGCAAGGCCTGTTTGTTCAAATTCTTCTTGGTGTTGTAGGGGTGAAAGGAATTTTCCCTCTCCCTCCACCGGACAACAGACAGATTAACAGGAAAAAAGGCATTAACATGCATAAGTACAGGAGCCGTGCAAAATATGAGACTCAAAGAAGCGCCACATGGTTGAGGTGTAAATACCCTTTTCATAGGGGAGAGGAAAGTAGGGGGCTATGCGCCATTTTGAAGGAGCAATAAATGATTCATTCTCATGGGGGATTAATGAGCCCAAAGGGACAGAAAATAGCTTGTAAGTGATTCTTTGGAAACTGAATGGGACTAATACCGGAAGGTGAGGAGCAGAACTGCATTGTTACCAAAGGTTATCTTATTATGCAGATAAAGTCTTCCAGGTAATCCCTCAAAGCTGACTCAGAAGAAGAGATGGAAAACATGCTGGGCATGGTGACTACCTTTAGTCTTTTCTCTTCCCCGGTGATTCATCTTGCCTGGTTATTTAATGAGACTCCTAAGGAGGGGGTTTTAAGACCATTGCATTTCTTTTGGAAGAAACTTTCTAAGTCATATATGGGATATTCCAGAGACACCATGGGGGAGAAAGGGAGTACAAGAGAAAGTTCCAAAATCTTTGCTTCTGGGGCAATTTTGAAGCCCTTCCAATTTTCCTTAATTCAAAAGTACTCAGCATGCTCAAGCATGAGACTTCGAGGTATTGTTCTCTGAGCCCCAACAGTAGCTCTGTGTCTTCAGTGATACGGATGTCCCTTTCCTCTGAGTAGAGGGAGGCGCTCTGGAATCAGGGTCTTAAGACCAACTTCAGCGAAGAAGAGCAGGAAAAAGCCAGAGAGTGGCCTTCCTAGATTTCATAGCCTGCCTCAGGGGAGAGGGTGAAGGAAGGTTAAAGTGACCTTTCTGTTTCTGCTGTTTTCTCAAATTTCAAGGTGCCATATTTTGGGATGGTATGTCCTGAATCCCATCAAAATCAATCTTGCCAATAACTCCAGGAGAGAAACTCTATCATCATCCCCAGTGAATAGATGAAAATTTAAAGCTCAGAACGTTTAAAAGACTTTCAGTTACAGACCGTATCAGTGGAGAAGGCAATATTCAAACCCCAGTCTGACTCCAAGATCAACCATTACCAGATTAAAGCGTGAAAAATAAATGTGGTAAGTTTTCATAGAGCCTTCTTGCACTCTACGCTGCACCGGTCAAAGCCAGAAAGGGATTTCTCCATTGAAGAAAGCTAGGGCTCCAGTTGCTTCCCTGGCAAAGACCATAATTCTCAGATCCGGTTACCTGCTCCTCCAAGCACCTACCCACCGAAGTACCTGGCCAGTATGGATATAAAATAAAGTGTATTCATGTAGTCCATCGGTGAGAAAGGCTTATAAAACCAAACGTAGGTTCACATTGGAAATTAGCATGTGGCTAGATTTTTTTTTTTCTTAAACGAAGCCTCACTCTTGCTGCCCAGGCTGGAGTGCAATGATTCAAGCACTTCTCCTGCCTCAGCCTCCCAAGTAGCTGGGATTTTTTTGAGCCACCATGCCTGGCTAATTTTTATATTTTTAGTAGAGACAGGGATTCACCATGTTGGCCAGGCTGGTCTTGAACACCTGACCTCAAGTGATCTGCCCTCCTTGGTCTCCTAGAGTGCTGGGATTACAGGCATGAGACTCTGCGCCTGGGCTGGCTAGAATTTTTTAATAGATGTGTATTCATGTCAATTTGTAACAACAACAAAACAGCACGATCATGCAGGCATTGGGGGGAATTTGGGGGCACCACAGGTGCATGAAAGAACCCCATTTTTTGGTTTGTTCTTATAGCAACACCCTCAAAGTCTTCATTTTAAGAACATGTAGTTACATCTCAATCAGCTCAATCCCATGTTGACTGTACCACAGAATGTTCTCAAAACACATCCTTAAGTCTCATTCCGTCCCTCTTGCCGACACTTATTCACTCATTCTAACATTTTTGAACTAGAGATGTATATATTCACATTAATGTATATTTAATATATAATATACAGTAGTGTTGTAATCTCAAAATTGTATATCATATAATCAGCATCTTTGATTACAATTATTGTGCATGTGGCAAAAACAATAAAATTTAAATGAAACAAACATAAAAAGAACTTCTGAACTATACCACTACTACCTGGAACAAGTCATACCTAGAAGATGTCATACTAGCTGTAGAACTCATCGTATCTTCAATGGAAATGTGGAACATTTTTTAAAATCTTGTGAATATGCAAAAATCGTAAAACAACAACAAAACAAAATCAAGCCAGACTGTAAAATCTCAAATTAACGCCTAAATGCAGGGGTGTGATAAAGTGGGATCCTGTAAGAGACTGGGTATCAGAGGAAGAAAGGGGACAGAGATCCTTTAGTCAAAGAAACTTGTTATCATAGAAAGAACATGGAGATCTAAAAACTACTAAATTAAGCCTTTCATGACCCTACCCATAACCCCGAGCAATGGCGGTCCACCCATTTCAATGCTCTTAAGATACCAGGAGTCTCAAGCCAACGCAGGCCAATAAGCAACTCTTATTTCTAAATTTTGAAACAATGGAGGACCTTGTAACAAAGAAAAGCCAGAGGCCAGTCGGGTGGCTCTCACCTGTAATCCCAACACTTTGGGAGGCCAAGGTGGGTGGATCACCTGAGGTTAGGAGTTCAAGACCAGCCTGGCCAACATGGTGAAACCCTGTCTCTACTAAAAATACAAAAATTAGCCAGGTGTGGTAGAGGGCACCTGTAATCCCAGCTACTTGGGAGGCTGAGTCGGGAGAATCCCCTGAACCCAGGCAGCAGAGGTTGCAGCGAGCCAAGATCACGCCATTGCACCCCAGCCTGGGCAACAGGAGCAAAACACTGCCTTAAAAAAAAAAAAAAAAAAAAACAGTTCAAAAGCATACACAGTGAAAAGTAGGTCTCCTCCCCAGAAGCTACTTTGGTAACTGTTCTTCTATATCCTTCCAAAGACAGTATGTGTGAGTGAATGAGACAGAGAGAGAAAGAGAGAACAGCATGTCCCTCGTGTTCCTCGCTCCCACAATCTTAAACAGAATACCATACAAATTCTGCACATAGTCTTTTTTTACTCAGTATATAGATGGAAAATCATTCTAAATCAATACATCCAAGGTCTCCTTTCTTATAAATGGCTACATAGTGCCCCACTGCACAAATATATCACAATTTGAAATTCCCTAATTATGGATATCTAGGATGTTTTAAGTTTCATGCTATTCCAATAGTTGCTGCAATGACTATCTTAGTATATAAATCTTGGTAGAGATACGCAGTTTTTCCATGGGATAAATTCTCAGAAGTGGGATCAGTGAGTCAGAAAGGATGCATATTTTTACTTTCTGTGGAAACCGACAGATTCTCAACCAGATGTATGTTCCTACTGACACAGTTGTAGTCTAGGAGTAATGGAGTATTTTTATTCATACCCTTACCAATTGTATTTTATCCAACATTTTGATCTTCACCAATCAACATGAGATAATGTTACCTCACTGTGGTTTTTCTATGTAAGGGACTTTTTAAAAATCTGTTACTTAATGTCTTTAAAAGACTCCCAAGGCCCTTCATGAACTGGCCTCTTGCCTGTTTTATCTTATTTCAGTTTTGTAATTGGCATTTTTGTGCTCACATCTTAGCATGCACTTTTCTCTCTATTGAAAATGCTATTCCCTCTCTCTGAAATGGCACAGTAGATTCTCAACTCTAGCTTGTTCATCCCCTAATCAACTCATGAACATCACCTACTTTTCTTTTTCTTTTCTTTTTTTTTTGTTTTTGAGATGGAGCCTCTCTTTGTCACCCAGGCTGGAATACAATGGCACAATCTCGGCTCACTGCAATCTCTGCCTCCCAGATTCAAGCAATTCTCCTGCCTCAGCCTCCTAAGTAGCTGGGACTACAGGTGCCCATCACCACAGTGTGCTGATTTTTATATTTTTAGTAGAGACAGCGTTTCACCAAATTGGCCAGACTGGTCTTGAACTCCTGACCTTGTGATCCACCACGCCCAGCCTGGATACCACCTACTTTTCAAAACCTTGCTTCTCTTAATTCCTCTCCACACACACAAGCCTGGAGTCAGATTTCATTATGTCCTCATCTTCTCCCTCCCACCCCCTGAACACACACACCTTGTGTACCTTTATTCTGCAGCAGATTATACCTGCCTCTTACTGGAGTACCTGAGCATACCTTTCTAGGGCAAGAACTTAACCCTGCCTGGGTACTCCTCAGCACCAAGTCCAGACCCCTAAAAGGCAGAAAATGTCTGCTGAATCTACTGGAAACTGGCTGACAGACACTATTGATAAGAACATGTATTAAATTATAACACATTACCTACGCATTTAACCATGAGAATTCAGAATGTATTAGAAAAAGGGAATATCGTGCCAAGTTCATGAACACCACATGGGTAATAATCAGAAGCATTTGAATTTTCTCTTACATAAAATATATTATTTCCCATCACAAAACCTAATGGGAACATAAAAATCATTTATTCTAACAAGTTTTGGACGGGTATTAAATTCATAATTTCTCATATATTAATCATTTATACATCTTGCTAAATATCTGGACCTTAATATGATGCCTACCTTGCCATAAAACTGAGACATCTGATGTAATGAATGGGCAAATTGTACTTTTAATATTCTTCCATTGTTAATCTTTTTTTCATTTTTATTCCAAGGAATAGCAACCAATTAATAATAAAGCTCTTAGTTTCACATCATATCCAATTGCTATAAAAACGACTGTTACCAGGCCAGGAGTGGTGGCTCACGCCTGTAATCCCAGCACTCTGGGAGGCCAAGCAGGGGAGGATCATGAGGTAGGAGATCAAGACTGTGCAGGCCAACACAGTGAAACCCCGTTTCTACTAAAAAATACAAAAAATGAGCCAGGCGTGGTGGCAGGCGCCTGTAGTCCCAGCTACTCAGGAGGCTGAAGCAGGGGAATCGCTTGAACCTGGGAAGCAGAGGTTGCAGTGAGCCAAGATCATGCCACTGCATTCCAGCCTGGTGACAGAGTGAGACCTGATCAGTCTCAAAAAAAAAAAGAAAAAAGAAAAAGAAAAAGAAAAAGAAAAAAAAAATCTATTACAGGACTGGAAGGCATTGAAGAAGAAAATGTACAACATACCAAAAAAAGCTTAATATCTGCTTGCACAGAAGTAGCCAACTTTTGTCATGAATTTTTCAATTCTGCTCATTTCCAAACTGTAAAATGTAGTAATGGCAGCTAATATCTACCAAACAACATGTGCTGCAACCTATAAGTTACATCATTTTTGTACACTATTGCACTTAATACATCAAACTCTATGGAGTGACATAAATTTTATTATTCACATTTTATAACTGAAAAATCCCAGCTGGAAGTTTAATGCAAGGATGTATTGCTACTAAGTTGTGCCATGGAGACTTGAACACTGGCTTGTCCAATTCACTGGGTAGCCAAATAAAAGGAATGCTATTCGCAACTTACGTGCAACATAAAACTCTTCATCAAACCATTAACTAACACCACACCTACTGAAGGTAGCTGAATCCTTAAGGAGAAAACTGCATAGGAGCAGAAGAAAATTCCTTATGTATCATATATTATTCACTGCTTAGCACTGGAATGTACTCAAAAATTAATAAAACTAAAAAAATATATCATGAAACACTCATTTTTCATTCTACTTACCTTATGGACTTTCTGAAATCTAAAATGCATTTATCCTCAACCTGTGTATGATGTAAATATACCCTTTTTATCCTCCCAGCACTAAATTTTTAATGAATCGGAGGTTTAAACCTAAGTCCTCTTTATTTAAAATGACTGTACTGTCCCTATCAGACCTTAGGAAAGCTCCATATGCTTTCTACGCTATTAAAATTTTACTGAAATATTTGATGTTACCATCTGTTCTTGGTGAGAACCAAAATGGTGGCCTCAGGGAAAGCACTGTTGCATTACTAACGTTGTCGGGATATTTTCCAGAAATTGTTTATCCATAATGTATAAATACTGCTCATTATATAAGACCAGGACAACACACAGATGTAAATAAAACGCAACGGTCACCCTTTGTCCGCTTGCACCCCGTGTTGCCTAAAGGAACACAGTTTGATTCATACCTTTTTAGTTATTTTTCTAAGCAATTACACAGACACACAAAGAGATATAAATACATACTTAGGATGGTATGACCCTCATATATGTGAAGCACAAATAGCATCACACTCCACTTTCCATATTGTCTTGCAACTTGTTTTTTTTGTTTGTTTGAAACAAATGTAGGCAATGTAGACAGTGCCTACGTTTCCAGGGATGTCCCCCTCTGTCTCCCAGGCTGGAGTGCAGTGGTGTGATCACAACTCACTGCAGCCTCAATCTCTTGGGCTTAGGAGATCCTCTTGTGTCAGCCTCCAGAGTAGCTGGAACTACAGGCATGTGCCGCCACACCCAGCTAATTATTTTTGTAGAGATGGGATCTCTCTATATTGCCCAGGTTGGTCTCATACTCCTGGGTTCATACAATCCTCTGACTTCAGCCTCCCAAAGTGCTGGGATTACAGGCATGAGCCACTGTGCCCAGACTGCAACTTGTTTTTAAGTCACCCAACCACATCTTAAACATTTTTCCTTATCATATATACATACACTTGCAACATTTGAGGGTGCCTGATCGTCCACATTGATGGCATGCCATATTTTATTTCCTCTATTGACAGATTCTGTGGTTTTGTCTATGTAAAAACATAGCAATTCACTCCCAAAATCAATCATTCTCTGAACAGTTTCATCTGAGAGATGTAAAGAAACAGTAATGTACCTTTCAAGGAAGACAGCTCTGAGATCTAAAACTGTCTACCATTGAGTGTATCATCTATTAATTTCCTTGAAAAAAATCACTCTCTAGCAAAAGCCTGACACAAGCTCAAAAACCAAAAAGCTTTGTTTCTGGCTAAATACTTAGAAGGGCATTTCAAAGAGAAGAGGAGTCATTACCAGAAACCATTTGAGTGAACAGTTTTCTGAGATGTGGCATTATAAATGGCACAATGCGTGATGATGTGGAAGGAAGATGGACGAATCTACCCCTTCATGGGCCTATAGGGTAAAAACACACTGAGCATGTTAGTGACTCAAGCTTTCACTGTTTTGGTGCATGTGTGTTTAACCTGTCTTCCAGTCTTTGCAATACTTCCTCCTCTTGCATGTATCAGATGTCCAGGAGATGGAAACAAGGCAGACAGGGTCCTGAGACAGCTGTTGTATTTAACATGTCCCCATCAAGCACTAAGCAATTGCCTTTTGTCCTGGAGAAAAGCAGCAAATGAGCCACCCTGCAAACGACAGGAAGGGATCTGATGCTGTTCCTTAGGGGGTCTTTGCCATCTCACACTCTCTCGCTTCTTGGGTTTAGGGGCCTTGAAGAACTGGAGGCCCTTGCATTTCCAAGACGTGATAGCGACCAACTGCATTCCAGGCCATCGGCTGCATGCAATGAGAGCTGGTGATATTGTCACAAGTAGACAGAACCCAGGGGAGGGTTGGGACAGTGCCCAAAGAAAGAAAAAGAAAAGGCAGCTGAACAATAGAATGGGAAAAACAATGACACCTGCTAGAAAGTATGGCCCTTGTTGATGGTCCTTCCAATGACGCATGCTTTCCTTCAGAAGCAATTGAGAGGACCACTATTTCTAACCCCACTAAAGCTTTCTAGCTAGAAAATCTTCCGAACACAAACTGAGATTTCCAAAATGCTTCTACGATGAAATAAATGGAATCTAGTTAAAACTTCAATTTCTCTGATGAACTAATTTCAATGATGGGATAAGAACGCTGCAAAATGAGATAGATTTCATCTATTTTGTCATCATTTGCATACTGGTTTGTCTCCCTCCCTTTTTGGGGGAGAATTACTCACCATCAGTAAATATAGAGACTAGAACACCAAATGTTACTTTACCTGGGCTACAAAGAAATGACCCTGAGAGACGCAGAGCTGATGTAAATCACACTTGCCCTCACCACTTCAGCTTCAGTGCCAACATTTCCAAGGTCCTCAGCATCCTGTCACAGAAATTACGTCTTCCCACATAAGCAGCCCGATAGCCCTCTCACTGTCTCTCAGTTTCAGCTACCCTAGCAGGGACTGATTGCCTATATATTTAGTTGAGGTGCTTGCTCAAGACTCCATTCCCTCCAAAGTGAATTTCATACATGCCACAGCGTCTACATTTTAAGTCAGACCATCATAAATAGGCATCCAATTTTATTGAAAATCCTTCTAGACTTTTTGTTAAGACCCAGTAACAAAATTATCTTGTTTGTGTATAAACTCATGAATGTATACACATAGCTTCAACCATTACAGATGATGATAGGGAAGCAGGTAACAGGAATCACTCTCCAAAATGGGTAATTACAATAGCCAAATCACTTCTGCCTGGTGTTAGGGATCTTAGTTAAAGCAGCCTCAAATATGAATTACAAAATGTTTTTCTTAGGTCAACAGTAAATACCATTTTCATTGCTAGAGCATAAAGTCCAGAGTGATGGATGATTACAGTAAAAACAGTCCTCAAATGGCAGTCAGAATTCCTGGGCTAAGTAGGCCTGATTTGCCAGCACTGGCCCCTTAACCAGGTGCAGGGGCACCGCCAAATTTCCTCAGCTCCTGCCCTCTCTGTCAAGTTAAAGGGCGTGCCAGCATGTTAGGAGATTTTCCCTGATGCATTCAGAAGAGGGGCAGGACAGTTCAAGAATATGGCAAGTCAGCCAAGGTCAAGCCGCCCTCTCTCAGCTTCTGCTACTGACAAGGCTCACACAAGACAACCCAGAAAAGGGAAGCGGGGATATGGCAATGTTTACCGTTTACTAGGCAATGACCCAGAAACAGGCAAAGGACACAGAATTTAAAGTAGCAGCTGACAAGGGTGCTGACAATCGAATTTTGCAAACATAAGCGTTAAGTCCTTTGGTTTGGAAAACACAAGAGGGTGGTGGGGATATTGGCTCCTTTCTTTGACTCTGACTTGCCTGCATCCCGCTCAGTGAGGAGCCAGATTAGCCTGCCCCAATCCACCAGAGAGCCCCAGAACACAGGAAAATACGAAGAGCCTTCCCTGCCGTGCAGCTAATCACCGACAAAGCTTGAGACCCGCGGCCACAGCTGGTGGCCTCTGAGTCTCTGGAAAGATAGAGGCGACTAAGAAAAGAGAGCCTCTGATGAGCTCCTGCTTTATCTAGCTCTGATTCCTCAAAAATCGCCAGCTGGGATGACAAATGCCAGGATACAGAGTCTAGGCTGCCCCGTGGGAAGCTGTTTCCTCGGCTAAGTCAGTATGTAGCCCTTTTTTTGACTTGAGGTCCGAAACAATTTTCCAGGGCAACAGCCGGCTAAATCCTGGTCCCTGTCTAATACCCTGTAAGTAACATAAATCTGGCTGGAAACATGGATTACTCCAGGAAAGGTCTCTCTGTCTCTCTCTGTCGAAGAGAGACAGGATGGTTCTGTCAAAACACCTTCCCTGACAACCACCTCAATAGACCCAAGGTCATAAAAGTAATGTCAGCCACACTCAGGAAGGACAGATGCCCTTAGACGAAGGGGCTGAATGGGGACGTCTCCAAATCAAGTAATTATCCAATTTTGCTAAGAAGCTTGGAAAAGCTGGGTACCCAATTCCTCTTCTAGAAACATGTCTCAGCTTCCCACACCCCTGTGAACATAATGGCATGTGATTAAATTGTCTTATTCTGTTAGCCTTTTTAGCAGACGTGGAAACAAAAAAAAAGTCATAATCCTACCATAAAACTGTCATATTCTGAGGGCTATTTAACAAGTTGATTTCCCGAAAAGGAGCAGGTGAGCAGGTATTGCTGCACATTTTACACTCCACCCCCACAAATGTTTCTTTAAGTGAATGCAAATTGGCATGTAAAGAATTTGTCTAATATGTTAATAAAAAGATTTCCATGATCAACAAAGCCACAAAGTCTTACTTAAAAAATAATTCACGCTTTCCTAACTTCTCATTCTTTTTCATACTTTTGTATACATTTAAAAACTCCTTTTTCATAATTTTATATACCTATAACAGTTAATAGTTTTGTTTTCTTTTCACTGCAGTGATGTGGTTTGAAAAGAATAAGGAATATCAATTAGAAACTTCCAAGAAGGTCCCAAAGCCATGTTTAGCCAGATCAAACCAGGACAGGTCCCTTAATGTACAGCCCCAAAGTCCACTTATGGCCTTGACAAAGGTGGACTCCCTAGTAAGATTGCCTAGAAGAATCAATAACCAGTGTTATATGAATAAATGCCGGCTGTTACTCTCAACAGGTCTAGCACAGCACACATGTTTTCCACTGCATATCTGAGAGTCTATGGGTACCCATGGTGGATGGCTAAGGACAAACTTGAGGTACCACTGAAGGCCCCCCTAAAGCAAATTCCAAATAAGCCAGATAATATGACGTTAAGTCAAACCATTCCCAGCACTTCCTCCAACTCTGGTGAAAATTTCCTAGGTGTTTTCCCGTCAACTGGAGACAAAAAGATCCTTCGTTTCATTTCAGGGTAGGTATCGTCTAACTGGTAAGCTTTACCGGATCTCTTCTTCCTACTCCCACTGGCCAATGCTTGATGCATTTTTGGTTGGTTGGTTTGGGGATTTCTTTTTTCTTTTCTTTTCTTTTGAGACGGAGTCTTGCTCTGTCGCCAGGCTGGAGTGCAGGCACAATCTCGGCTCACTGCAACCTCCGTCACCCGGGTTCAAGCAATTCCTCTGCCTCAGCCTCCTGGGTAGCTGGGACTACAGGTGTGCGCTACCAAGCCCAGCTAATTTTTTGTGTTTTAGTAGAGACGGGGTTTCAACATGACCAGGATGATCTAGATCTCCTGACCTCATGATTGGCCTCCTCAGCCTCCCAAAGTGCTGCGATTACAGGCATGAGCCACTGCGCCTGGCCCTTGGGGATTTCTTTATTAAATTTAATCTTCTGAACTGAAAATGTATGTATAGATTCTATAAATCAAAGTCAAATGTACAAAAACATGGACTCCTTATCTCACCTCTTCCTCATACCTCTCAAGGCAACACCAATTATTAATACCGTGATGCTAAAGATAATCCTGTCTGTGCCCCATTAAAAAAAAAGTAGTTCATCTAAATACTGTCATACACACTGCTTTTCCCCCACTTGATTAACAAGATATCTAGGGAAATAGAGATTTAGATATATAGACAAACATATGTATCTGTTCATAGGGTGATGCTTCTGTGATTGTAACAGCTGCACATATGCCATTATGTAGCATCGTGTAATTTATTAAAACAGCCCCTATTAATGGGCTGTCAGGTTATTTCCAATCCCTTCAAAATCCAAACACTGCTGCAAGGAATAACCTTGACACGAGTCATTCTGCACTGCAGCCACGTACATCTGTAGGGCACACACCTGGGGGCAGAGTTTCCGGATCCAAGGGCAAATCTGATTATGACGGACATGGCCCAGTCGCCTTCATAGAAGCTGTGCTAATTTAAAGTCCCCAATAGTGATGTCTAAGACCACTCATTTCCCCCACAGTCTCACCAACTACTCACAGCACAGGCCAGTTCTAACCTGAACCCTGGCATAGAGAACACTAGGATGTATCAGAGGGCTGGTACACGCCGAATTCTTCTTGCACTCATTCCCTAGCTCCCAGCTCTATCTGCCACATGACAGCACAGGCATTAAGTTGACAGGCTTGGTGGGCAGAAAGAGCTGAGGTCCCATCTCTGCCACTTCCTGAGCTGAGTGGCCCTGGAGAACCTTAACATTTAAGTTCTGTAAAACTCAGTTTCCTTACCCAACAAATGAACATGCATGCATCTCTCTATTAAAAGAAAAGCAAACAAGTCCCTCTCCACGCAGGACCATGGGAATGAGGTAAGAAGCACCCAGTGGTCCCCACAGTGCACAGTTCTGGTGGATGCTTTGCAAATGTTCAGAATGATGGCGCTCCAACTCACAACCCAACAAGCGGTAACGAATCTTTCCAAGCTCAAAAGAGAACACGGCAGTAAGAAACTTCACACCATTATATACCCGGCAGTGTCCTCTCCTGTGCCCCTCAGTGTGCCGGCGGTCACTTACACTGACAAAGGCCACACTCTGGGGGCACAGACTAACAGGTTACATTTTTATTACCTTTTTATTACAGTTGATGAAAAAATGCTGTGAAGGAAATAAACTTGATGTGACAGAAATAAGGCAGAATAGGGACCTCAACAAAGATAGCCGAGGTATCTCTAGCTAGTCCTAGCCGGGGCACAACCTGGAGCTCCCTTCAGCAAAGAACTTGCTACTCAGCTACAGGGAGCCTTGAGCTTTTGTGTCAAGGCGAAGCTCTTCCCCAGCCATGGGCTGCAGGGGGTTGGGGTACTGCTGGGTTCTGCCCGTTTCTGCCCACTATGGCAGATCTGCAACACAATCCTGCTTCTTCCCTTTTCTTCTGCACTAATACCCAGTGAATTCCTTGCACTGCTCCGTGTCTGTATCCCTGAGGTAGTCAGATCCCTATTGGGACCATCAACATTTTTTTTTTTTTTGAGATGGAGTCTCGCTCTGTCACCAGGCTGGAGTGCAATGGCGCAATCTTGGCTCACTGCACCCTCCGCCTCCTGTGCCCAAGCGATTCTCCTGCCTCAGCCTTCCAAGTGGCTGGGTCTACAGGCTCGGGCCATGATGCCTGGCTAATTTTTATATTTTTAGTAGAGACAGGGTTTTACCATATTGGTCAGGCTGGTCTTGAACTCATGATCCATCCACCTCAGCCTCCCAAAGTTCTGGGATTACAGGAGTGAGCCACAATGCCCAGCCCATCAAGGATACTCTTAATTTTAACCAACCCTCTTCTCCTCCCTGGTCAGACCTTCCTTTCTAACCAAGCTAACATGCCCTCCACAGTAGGGCACTTGGGGTCTTCCTTCTCCATCAGCGTGCCTGTTGGCACATGCCAGTTTCCTTGTCTTGTACTCTTCCTGCCTCCACTGATCATTCCAAATTTTCAACGTAGCAAGTGCAAACACACGCCCAATTCTTTAAATGCACTATCTCATTTAATCCTCATAACCACCAGATGAGGGAGGTAGGCAGTCTTTTAAGAAAGAGAGAATGAGAGAGGGGCAGGAGGGGGGAAAGAAAGGAGGAGAGAGGGAGGAGGAGTAACAGAGAGAGGGAAGGAGCCAGGAAGAGAGAGAGAGAAAGACTCATCTCGAGGAGACTAGACACGGGTTAAATAAAATGTCCCAAGGTCAGTCAATGGCAGGGAAGGATTTCACACAGAGGTGTCTATAGTGACAAATATCACGATCATCTTCACCACCGCATACTGGTTCATTTAAAACCTGGTTCCCAAGCTCAACTATTGTAGGAAGGCTTTCCTAGTCAACTGTAAAACTCAGATTTCCAAGTCCCTTGGAATCTTACAGGCAAGTTTTAATCTACATTAATCCACATTTGCTAATTCTTGCTTCTGAAATTGTTCTAAGCTGTTTCACATGGTCCAGTTTTGGCTCCCAAAATAAGCTATAAATGCCCCAGGATCAGAGGCCCCCGCTTTTATGACCTGTGTTTCCCCCAGCCCTGGGTAATGGACTTCCCACAGTAACAACCACACTAGGCCTGGACGCTCCTGTCACGTGTTAAGACAGAGCCCCTCTGGGCTTGGACATGTTCCCTTTGTTTCTTCCAGTATCACTGGAGTGTGGCAAATACTGGCTCAGAAAAAACCCACAAGGAAATGACTGCATTTTTGAAAAGGGCTGTAAATGTTCCAAACCAAAAGATGCCAAAAGGAAAAACTAAATGTATGCTCACCTTGAAAGAACAGGCAACCACTCCCTAATGGGCCACATACAGGCACACAGATACGTCCGAACAGCACTGCCTAGAGAAGGGACAGCAGCAGCACGCTGATGTGGAAAGAAGAGCAAGAATCCCACCAACATCAACACCATACACACTCCCATACGGGAAACAGGGCAAGCAGTGGCCACCTGACAACTCAGAAGGCAAAACTTCTGTCTGAGCTACTCTTTTTTTTTTTTCTTTCTCTTGAGATGGAGTCTTGCTCTGTCGCCCAGGCTGGAGTGCAATGGTATGATCCCAGTTCACTGCAACCTCCACCTCCCAGGTTCAAGCAATTCTTCTGTCTCAGCCTCCTGAGTAGCTGGGACTGCAGGCACACGCCACCACACACGAATAATTTTCGTATTTTTAGTAGAGACAGGGTTTTACCCTATTGGTCAGGCTGATCTTGAACTCCTGACCTCAAGTGATCCACCTGCCTCAGCCTGTCTGAGCTACTCTTGAAAGTCCAGAATACACCTCTGATCACGTATGGGAGACAACAGTGGCAAATGGAGCCCTGACTCTCTCATAGCTGTTCAGTCTCCAGGGAATCTCAAACTACCGTACAACTAACCGCAAGACCATGTGTATGTCAGGATTGCCGGTAAGGTACCATGGAGCTGGGATGAAGTTACATATCCAACTGTTACCAATATGTAGCAACACATTCTAATCACAGCTCCAAGATAATAATCACATAATTTGTACTCTGTGCATAAAGGCTATTATTAAATGCCTAGCTTCGAACGGGAAGTCTCCTTTATAACTCAATTTACCAAGTTTTTAAAATGTGGTTTTATTTGCTCCGTGCCCGATGCCAAACTGTAGCCTGAAGCCTTTCACCAATGTTTTTCAAGGTTTCCAATATTCAACGGAAGGTTAAGCCATAAGTCGAAAGAGCGCTCAAGCACAACAGGGAACTAAATATATCAAACGGAAGAAAGGAACACTATGTCCCATGAAGAGGAAAACAATTCAAAGGGATTTTCAGTTTAATTTGGCTACTGCATCCATGGTTTTAGACGAGGCCACAAACTCAAAAGTACTCCTGAGACAGCCAAGTAACCCCAAGGATGAGGGAGCTGTTAAGTGTAGAGAAGCATTTGGAGGCTTGGTTAACTGCATAGTATGGGAACCACATATTTCCTAAAAGGGGGGAAAAAAACACATCCTTGACTTAGAATTGAAAATGACGCTCCACAGAGAACTGCCTACTATTTCTAGGGCAATCCACAGCAACAGCTGTTACCACTGTTCATTTACATGTAACCCATTCAGAAAACTGTCCTGAGTGACTGATGCCATTCGGCTCTGCTGGCCTTACTCAGGGTTTCCAGGTTGGGACCGCTGTCAATTATCAGCCCAGCTGTCTTCAGCCATCCTGCTGATCTTTATAGCCTGACTTTAGCAATGCTGACTGCAAGGAGCAATTCAACTTTATGGAAAATAAAAACACCCCAAAGGTTCCATAATGACTCACTTTTCAGCCCAGGTGTGACATCCCTGTAATTAGTCAGCAACACACCTTGAGCTTCGTTAGGCCTGAAAACAAATCCATTTATCTACCATAGAGGAGCTATTCAAACCACGTGGAAAATTAAGTAAGGGAGAGAGAGAGGGGAAAAAAAAGCTTTTCACTTTAAGACAATTTAGCTAATAGATCACATATGTTCAGCTTTGTCTTCCTCTTGCCTTTTGCTGGTTTTAAATTTTATTACCCTGGGGCATGTGCACCAAACAGAATCTTCTTCGTTGCTTAGGAATTAATCCACCCCTGCTGTTTATTCCTCATTTGAGTCATAATCCTCCGTTTGTGACATCACAATTAGCCACTTGTGGTGATGATTATAATGTCATGAACAAAGGATTATGACTGGGAGTTGGAAACAAAACAGCAGGGGCACTGAAAGCTGGGCAAGGAAGTTCTTTTCAAATAACCATCCCCAGGAATCAAGAATTGAAGGGTGGGAAAGAAGAACAGGATGGAGAAACTAATTGTTCTCCGTTCACCTTTGGACAGAAAAATCCACCTTTGGACAGAAAGCTCTATGAGAAATGAACGAGTAGTTCTGACCTAGTGAAAAAATACAGAATGACATCGCCAGCTACATTTTTCCTTGCCAGCCCACTTTATTAAAAACTTTAATTTTACAACAAACTCCTATGTCCCTATTAGTCATATTCATTACTGTCAATATTCAGCAGAATCTGCTATATGTTTCTGTGCACATATTTATTCCTCAACCATTTGAAAATAGCTTGACAAGATCATGTCTCTTTGATCCCAAATGCTGAGTGAATTTCTTAAGACAAAGACACTCTTCTCTATAATCACAGTAGAATTATCAAATTTAGAGAATTGAACACTGATATAATATGGTCTAATTGACAGTCCATGTTTGCATTTCACCATTATTCCCAAAATTCATTTCTCATTACTAGCTCACTTTTTTTTTTTTTTTTTGAGTCTTGGTCTGTGGCCCAGGCTGGAGTGCAGCAGCACAATCTCAGATCACTGCAATCTCCGCCTCCCAGGTTCAAGTGATTCTCCTGCCCCTCAGCCTCCCAGGTAGTTAGGATTACAGGTGTGCACCACCACATCCAGCTAATTTTTGCATATTCAGTAGAAACAGGGTTTCACTATGTTGGCCAGGCTGGTCTCGAACTCCTGAACTTAAGTGATCCCCCACCTCTCAAAGTGCTGGGATTACAGGATTGAGCCACTGCGCCCGGCCACTAGTTCACTTTTCAATCATCAAGAAAATGTAGCCAACATCTTTTTTCAATTTTCCTCCATGGTCAACAACATTACTAATCCAAAATTCAGGATCTTAAAAAATTTAAATCCAGAGCAAGAAAAATCTTAACGGCTACCGTTTCTTCGGTGCTTCCTATGTGTCCATATCAAACCCTACACTGTAGGGTATTATCTCATCTAAACCCTACAGAAACTCCATGGGGCATGAGTCGTTATAATCCACATTCTATAGAAGAGGAATAAAAACCACCCCAGAGAATGAAGCATATATTGGGAAATATAGCAAGGTGAAACAAACAGCTGAGTCCTCTCTATATGACAATGCTTCCTCTGAAGAGCTGAATTCATGCTGGTCCTAGCAGGCAGTCTGACATGAAAAGATTACAGAGATCCAGTCAACCTTCAGGACAAACTGAAAGCAGATCAATACCCCACTGTAAATGAAGCCTGCAATTAAGAATGCAGATTGCAGGGTCAAGGCTGATTGTAATGTTTCAGCATTGGATCATTACAGAATATTCCAACACACATCCTGCCCTCTGAGCAAGTTTTATGGTTGAGTGTGCAGTGGGTAGCTTCTGTGGCATTATTAACTGCCTATTTAACAGATCCAGGAATGCCATTTATTCTAAACACAGAGTAAAGGTTTTAAAAGCAAGAAAATAAGCTTCTCACAAGCTAAAAGCTTTTAGGATGGGATGGACCTTAAATTGCCTATTTCACAGAGACAGAAATGGCTCCAGGGACGCTTGACATTGTTACTTTTTTTTTTTTTTTTTAAGAACATAAAGATAAAAGATTAACTCAACCTCACTCAAAACCAAATCTGCTCATCTAAACCGGTTTTGGAAAGGGAAAAAAATTCACAAACTGAAAGCCATGATCACATTTGAAAATAATGATTTCTATACAGCTCCCGTCTCCCACATTTCACACACATCCCACAGTGCACACGGCATGTGCCATGTACAGATTTCCAGCACCAAGCAAGCTACACAGTAGGCACCCACACCAACTGGGTGCCAATAACTATTCCATTCCCTGCTGTGCCCCTAGCCATCCCCATCCCCACCCCCACCTCCCTGTAACCTGCACCACACCTCATAACCAGAAACAGCTCTAGGAAACAGTGTACCCTCAAAGCCTATACCAGGGGCTGGTTTTTCTATGCCCTCTTTTTCTTCCTTCTTGATCTCCTTTTTTTTTTTTGAAGGACAGAATGGAGAACTTCATTCAAAGCAGCCAAGGATCACCCACATACTTTGCCAGGCTATCCCACCCCATGCTGTTTTTTTTTTTATATATATATATAAAGCTGAATAATTGCCAACATGTTAACCTCAAAACATTCACCTTTCTGGATTTGGATTTTTATCCAGATTTCTTGCTTCTTTTGATACTCAGCCAGGGCAAGGCTAGGAGCACACTCATGGAGGACAATGCTGGTGCAGGTCCAGCCACCCTGAGATGAGGCCCTCTCCCATTCACACCTCCAACTACCCTGCTTCCTTCATGCCAGTCATGCCATGGCGACCCCACAATTAACTGTCTGGACAGGGACTCTTTGGAGAGTGAAAGGGGGCACTGTTAATAATTACACTTGGACAAGCTGGCATTAACAGGGCAGATGGCCACCCTCTTGGGTAGCCCATTTTGGGTCTGGCTTCAATTCCCTGCATCAGGTACGCCTTTGTTCTGTTCTGGCCCAACTGCTCTGGTTTGCTCTGCTCATCAGTTTTGCTTTGGGATTAAGAGAATAGGAAGTTTTAATGTCTAATTAGTAAATTGCTTAAGGGGACAATCAAAATAGAGAAAGAGAAAATGTTCCTGTAGCAGAGCAGCTGAGGAAAAGTGGGACAAGCTGAAGGGGTAAGGTGTCAATTTTCCTTCTCCTTGGGATCACTCTTTACTTTCCACCACATGCTATTAAACCCTGTGAACCTCTGATTAGCTGAGGTCTTGTTCACTGGAATCTTTGTTTTGAGACGGATGTTTGTTTTGAGATGGATGTTTCACTTTTGTCGTCAGGCTGGAGTGCAATGGCATGATCTCAACTCACTGCAACCTCTGCCTCCCAGGTTCAAGCGATTCTGTGCCTCACCTTCCTGAGGAGCTGGGATTATAAGCATGCACCACCACACCCAGATAAATTTTTTATATTTTTAGTAGAGACAGGGTTTCACTGTGTGGCCGTTCTCAAACTCCTGGCCTCAAGTGATGCACCCACCTCGACCTCTGAAACTGCTGAGATTACAGCCATGAGCCACTGCGCCTGGCCTTATTCACTGATATCTAATGAGATCTTACTACCATAGTGTTAAGGTTCTGGCACGTACTGACCCGGGTCATTTTGTGACTTACAAGCCTGGCTCTTGGTCGGGCTGCTAAATTTCTGGTACCTTTTAATGAAAAACAACACCAAGTCCTCTGCCACTGAGCAAGCACTCAAAACCCTAGCATGCATTCTGTCCTCTTGATGTGCTGTCAAGATCTCCTTTTAGAATGAACCCAACGCAGCTGGGCTCCTTGCCAAATGTGATGGCCATTAGTTTGAAAACAGTTTGAAATGCTCAAGCTTTGGAGTCATATAATCAAAATCAATTAATGTACCATTTGGGAGTTTGTATGTACAGCCATCCCTCAGGCAGCAAGCTTTCCAGACTCTGGTTTGACTGCGGCACAATCTTGCCACGTTTCTGTCTCTCAACCACATGAGACCGGTGCCCTTTGTGAATATTCTTCCTTCTCCTAGTCAAATAAACTTAACTTAGGATGATTGTCCTTAATTTAAAAAAAAAAAAAAGCCATTATTCCAGAAAAGATTTCAAAGAAAACAAAAACTGTATCTAATACAGAGATCTTAATCTTAATTGGGAAGCATCCCATAACTTAGGGATGCAAATTAAAAGAGCCAATTGGGTATTACAACGGGCATTTACTTTTGGAGAATAAAAATCAAGTTTTAGACAAACAACCAATAGAAAAAGTACATGTGTTTGGGGTTATTTTTAATAAGCATCAAAATGGGACATGGTTATGACAGGTCTAGGAAGTAGCTTGGGTACTTTTTCTAGAAACGTGGGATGCCAAGCGGAGGCACCTGGAAGCCAGGACAGGCAATTCACACTGAGCTTTCAATCAGGGAACTTTTTACCAGGGATGAGCCCATCTCGTATGGAATGCTCCAAGCCGGAGCATTTTTCTGAAACAGTTTTTCTGAAACAGTTTTCCCAGCTGTTGGTTTTCAAGTGTCTTTTAGAATGATAGTCATTTCCATTCATCTTCTGTCTTCCTTTGGCTTGCGGTGGGGCAGCCACACGCATGTCTCTGGTTTGCCTATGAGACTGGAAACAGCACGAGCTGAGCTGGATCATCCCAGCCACAGCCCCTTATTCACGGTACTGTTTGTCTAATGATGATAAAGCGTCCTAATCTGCCCAACATCAGGACTCTGCTCCGGCACTGCACACAGCATGTTGTGCTACCAAATGAGGTGCCTGTACCTCTGGGTATCGAATTTCCCAAACAGCTTTCATAAATTTTAATTCATGAGGAAGGGCTGTACACAAGCTACCTTTTGAAACTCTAATCAGTCATCTCCCCACCCCTCCCATCCATGGACCAGCATTCATAAGGACTCTTTATAACTGACTTGTGGTCTAGATGTGGCACATCAAGAGGGGCTGCTGATTTCCAGAAATCACTAGCTTAAGAAAAGTGGCTCGTGCCTGTAATCCCAGCTACTTGGGAGGTTGAGTTAGGAAAACTGCTTCAACTGGGACCTGGGAGGTGGAGGTTGCAGTGAGCCGAGATCACGCCACTGCACTCCAGACAGGGCTACATAGCGAGACTCCATCTCAAAAGAAAAGAAAAGAAATCTATCAAATAAGCAAGCCACTCTACCACTCTGCAACCCTGTGCATTTGAAGCTTGGTTTGTTCCAAATCAAAGTAAGAACAGAAAATAGAAAGTGGGCAAAATTTAGCTACTGCGGCACGGACGGGAAGGAAACTTTTAGACACAAAAGCAACCAGCAGATTTTAATCACAGGTCTAGATCTATGGCTTTTAGATGCATATATTATAATTAATAAGGAAATACACATCTACCAAAAATTCATCACTGATTTAATGGCATTTTGATCCAAGCTACTGAAAGGGTTAATAAAGCATCCAAAAAATCTGTATTTAACTGTGCAACCTTAACTAACAAGTTAGTTTCTCTCTCTAGGCCTCCTTTCCTCACTTGTAAAGTATGAAGAATAAGAGAGACTGCCTCTGACGGCCTTCATAAAGATGCAGTTGTTGAAGGTAAGTGCCAGGTATAACACAGCACCTGTCTCACACTAAACACACGTAAGAATAGGTAGTGATTCTTTTGTTTTGTTTTGAGACGGACTCTCACTCCATCACCTAGGCTGGAGTGCAGTGGTGCGATCTTGGGTCACTGCAACCTCTGCCTCCTGGGTTCAAGCAGTTCTTCTGCCTCAGCCTCAGGGTAGCCGTACAGGCGCACACCACCATGCCCAGCTAATTTTTGTATTTTTTTTTAAGTAGAGATGGGGTGTCACCATACTCAACAGGCTGGGCTCGAACTCCTGACCTCATGATCTGCCCACCTCGGCCTCTCAAAGTGCTGGGATTACAGGCATGAGCCACCACGCACCTAGTCAGAGCTAGCGATTCTTAATGTATTATTTTTACCCAGGCTAACTGGAGGCTCACAGGACAGATAATACTCCTCACTCAGGATTCTCAGTCTAACTAGCTGTAGAAGCCAGTAAGAAAGAGATTGCTGGTCCATGTTCCAACAGTTAGTTACCCAATCTCTATCCTATTTGGCTCCAACTGTCCCTGTTGAGGGGAAGGGCCTATAATAACTCTCAGCTGAGAAATGGGAATTAGTAACTTATGGTAAATAAGCAATAGAGAGATACAGACCATGCATTAACTACCCATTTCCCGACAGAAGTCTTCAGAAGAGTCACACACAACCACAACATGTTAAAATATATCAAGGCACCAAGACATCTGGCAATAAAAACTACTCGATACACTAAATTGTGTGTTTGTGTGGGTGTGAAAGTAAAATAGTCACTTGAATTACAATGAAGCATTCAGAAAATGTACTATTTTCACAGACTTTAGTAACTTTCTAAACAAAGATTGTTTTGTGATTGTTTTGTTAACTAAGGCAAAATACTAGCCAGTCTCTTCAGTGACCATAATTTCAGATTCCTTGCTGGGTAGTGAAAACTAAATAAAAATTTAACCTACAAATGTCTTCTTAATGACTAAACAAATTTTCCTCTATTTGCAAGAATGGTTGAAAAAACTGAGAACAGATGTATCTAACAATAGGGTACTGGTTAAACTATTAATATGATCCATGCTACAACAGAATGACAGGTGGCTCTTACGAATGGTGTTCACTTTGGGAGGCTGAGGCAGGTGGATCACCTGAGGTCAGGAGTTCGAGACCAGCCTAATATGGTGAAACTCCGTCTCTACTAAAAATACAAAAATTAGCCGGGTGTGGTGGCGTGCACCTGTAATCCCAGCTACTCAGGAGACAGGAGAATGCTTTGAACCAGGGAAGCGGAGGTTGCAGTGAGCTGAGATCGCGCCACTGCGCTCCAGCCTGGGCAACAGAGCGCAACTTTCTCAAAAAAAAAAAAAAAGAATGGCGTTGGTGTTGATGTCAATGTGTAGATCTGGGGAGATGTTTATGACTTACTGAACACTTAAAAAAATTTATGAAGAATAATTCAAAATGTATGCAAAAGCAATAGTATAATAATAAACCCTCATTACCCAGCTGCAAAAACTATCCTAAACTTAGGGTTAACCTTGCTTCAGCTGAAACATTAGCCATAGACCCCACCTCTCTCTCCCCTTGGTTATTTAGAAGCCAATACCAAATACTGTATCAATCATGATATTCTATGAAATGGCAAAAAAGACATAAATCTGTCTAGGAAGCATAATCCTGTTTTTAAAAGCTAAAAGTAGGCCGGGTGCGGTGGCTCACGCCTATAATCCCAGTACTTTGGGAGGCTGAGGCGGGCAGATCACAAGGTCAGGAGTTCAAGACTAGCCTGACCAACATGGTGAAATCCCATCTCTACTAAAAATACAAAAATTAGCTGAGTGTGGTGACGCCTGTAATCCCAGCTACTCAGGAGGCTGAGGCAGTAGAATGACTTGAACCTGGGAGGTGGAGGTTGCAGTGAGCTGAGATCGTGTCACTGCACTCCAGCCTGGGCAACAGACCAAGACTCTGTCGCAAAAAAAAAAAAAAAAAAAAAAAGATGGCCAAAGTACATACATGCTAGGGGAAAAAAAGTGTATTTACCTACAAATGCCAACAGTGATACCTGTGGGTAAGAAGAACACAGAACTCAGTTTCTGGATGATACATTTTTAATCAGCTTTTCCTATCATGAACCATACTTTACTTGCATTATAAAGACAAATTAAACTTAACATGTCCTAAAGAATAATTTTGTACTAGAAATGAAACAATCTCTCAACCATGACTTCCACTAATAATACCCAAATTTACTGCTAAATCTTATTTTTCTATATTTTCCTAAACTACACCATTCTAGCCTAACCCATCTCACATTCTTCATCCTCCCGAAAAGTTATCCAAGCCACCAATATCAATGTATCATCAAGGGGAAAAATTAGACACAGAGAGATATGTGGAAATATCATTTGTATAAAAAATATTGCTTGCTATACATCACATGCCAGTTTTTACTAGAAAAGAAATTGTTATTCAAAAAATGTTAAGAGTTGATGCAAATTTATAGAGCAACAGCGCTGAGTGACAGACATCTGTGGTAGGGTAATGCTAGGCTGTTTCTTGCTTTGTTGATTCAACAATCAGCACTGAATGTCTCCTGTTCTAATTTATTTTAACTTCTGCTTAATTAAATGCATAAAAGAACTAATGTGTTGGATTTGGGGATTTAAAATGACTTTCACCCAGCTGTTTTTAAATGCACTAGGAAATTTCTTGAATATAATTGTTCTTTTAGAGGCAAAAAAGCAGACTGTAACCATGACACTCACACGGAGGGGAATTATCACCTAGTGACACTGGCTGACAACTTGTAAACAGTAATTCCCACCCAGAGTTTGAAAGGCATTCTAGGATTTTTCCAGCTACCTCACGAGGTGATGTTAAAGTTACAAGGAGAAAGGTCAAGATAAAATTATTTTTAATTCATTTTCAACCAATTCAACAAACATTTGCTAAACCAAACGGAAGTCAGCAGCACATCGATCGAGTTTTTTTGGATAACTGGAGAATCTTTTCCTACCTTCCATCTTTTTTTTTTTTCTTTTTTTGAGACAGTCTTGCTCTGTCGCCAGGCAGCAGGCTGGACTGCAGTGGCGCGATCTCGGCTCACTGCAACCTTCGCCTCCCGGGTTCAAGCAATTCTCCTGCCTCAGCCTCCCGAGTAGCTGGGACTACAGGTGCGCGCCACCATGCCCAGCTAATTTTTGTACTTTTTAGTAGAGACAGTTAGTAGACATGGGGTTTCACCATGTTGGCCAGGATGGTCTCGATCTCTTGACCTCGTGATCTGCCCTCCTCGGCCTCCAAAAGTGGTGGTATTACAGGCATGAGCCACGGCGCCTGGCCCTCTCATCTTTTTTTAATGGAGTATTTATAGCGTACTAATATGGCTTTTTTTTTTTTTTTTTTCTGAGATGGAATCTCACTCTGTCACCCATGCTGGAGTGCAGTGCGGCAATCTCAGTTGACTGCAGCCTCCACCTCCAGACTCAAGCAATCCTCCCACCTTAGCCTCCCAAGTTGCTGGGATTACACGTGCCTGCCATCACTCCCAGGTAACCAATATGGCTTTAAACACATTTGGAAACAGCAAAATCCAAAACTGAGAGGGCATGGAGCTGGAGATCAGTATCCAGATCTTTCTACTCAAGCCAACATTAACATGTCCACCTGAGACATTCCATAGCCTTTTCTCATGGAAAGTCATGTTTCTTTTTCTACCACACCTTAGCATAAGTAATTGACATTCTTCTTACTCCAACCCTCCCAATCCAATCAACTGTTGCTCAGAGTTGGATATTTAGAAAAGGGGCTAGATGGTAAGAAATTACTTAACTGGATACAAGGTACACGGGTGATATACACCCTAAAAGCCCCAACTTGACCACTCCGTAATCTATGAATGTACTTCATAAATATATACAAACAGTAATAATAAACCAGCACAAACAATAAAGAAGAATTCCATATTTAAAAAGAACATGTAGAAATATATTTTCTACTCAGTTTGATCCCTAATGCCAACTGGCTCTCAGTAATAATGGCACCGAAATATACCATCTAGGGTGTGTCATCTTCCTTTTGCAGACTGAAAACTACCTCAATGAGAGCCCTACTTTGTAAAGTCTCAGGCTGGTGTTTCATCCCATGGGACCATTCAGGTTCTTTGTTATTTACCAAAAATCTCTGTCTCAGAATTTCAGAAATAACCTTCGCCAAGCAGCCCATCCACAGAAATTTCTATTACTTTCCAGAAAGCCCAAAGACAGTGATTTGCATGCAGGGACAATTTTTGTTTTACATGCAGGGACAATTTATAATTTGTTATTTATTTATCTGTTTAATTTTTTTTTAATTTTTGAGACAAAGTCTTGCTTTGTTGCCTAGGTTGGAGTGCAGGTGCCAGGATCACAGCTTACTACAGCCTCAACTTCCCAGGCTCAAGTGATAGCCTGCACCTCAGTCTCCCAAGTAGCTAGGACTGCGGGCACGCACCACCACACTCAGCTACTTTTTTATATTTTGCAGAGACAGAGTCGTGCCATGTTGCATAAGCTGGTCTCAAACTCCTGGGCCAAGCAAGAATCCTCCTGCCTCGGCCTCCCAAAGTGCTGGGATTGCAGGTGTTGTGCCCCCACACCTGGCCCCAACGTATAACTTTTTGGACTCCAAAACATAAGGGACCCTTAAGAAAGTTTTCTCTGCAATACATTCACACAGTACCAGGAGAACTCCTAAGACCTCAAACAAAATAATTAAGCTATGGAAAAACCTTCCCCAATAGATATCTACGACTTTTAATTCCCCATCTCCTGGACTCCCTGACAGCCTGGAAATGGGCTCTACCATGTTCTCAAATTGAATCATGTTTTGGGCTGAATCCAACTCAAGCATGGCCTTACCTAACCTGATCACTCGAGTTTTACAGAGTCTCTACCTCCCACTCCCCACCCCAAGTCAGGGCAAGCCTCCAGAGAGCTGGGATTTTGATGGGCACAAAACAAACAAAAAACTGCCAATGAAGGTCTCTTTTCTGCGATTCTACTTAATTATATCTCAAAGAACTAAGCAGTAATTTTCAAATGACAGCAGACTCAACCCATGACAATTTCCCCTAGGGTTGTGAAAACTTGAGCCCAGTCTAATGCCTACAGCCAGAGGCTCAGGAAAATGCAGGGGGCTATGAGAGATCTTAAATACTCTGCCGCCTCCCATAGCTGGTCCCCTTCTGGAAGGTTTCTATTTCATGTCAGTGAGGTTAATGAGTTTGTGGGTCTGCTCTAGGTGTAGCTTTGGAGTATGACCATATGGAAAGCAGAGATAAGCAAGTAAAAGATGCGGTGCTGATCAATATGGGGGCAGATAATACCATTTCGAAAACAGATTACAAGTCTGCAATGCGCTGTAACATAATTTAAACAAATATCACCAAATGGGTTCTTACAAGGCAAGGTGCTCTTAAGAGTAACTCAGGTATGTCTGGAAGCTACAATGACATTTTTAAGACCCCTAGGAACTAGTTTATTTGCAGACATTCTTAGATGACACCTTGTTGGCCTGAAAGAATTAGCACATTTTCAAAAAGAACCTGATTTTCCAGGATAAGTCAACCCCCTCCTGGGTCTTCCCAAGTTTTTGAACATAAGCCAGTGACTACCAACTGAGTCCCAATGCAATTCAATCAGTTCAAATTCGGCTGAAGGAAAGCTAACAGCATTGATTTGCCCCTAACACGCCCAGAGTTGGGGTTTTTACATCTTCCCACAAGGCTATGTGTGAAGCAGGTATGTATACCCATCAAAGAGACAAGGAGACTAATGTTCAAAGGTATTGAATCAAGGTGTCCAATGTCAAACAGCCAGTGAGCCAGGACTGGGACAGAAGTCTATCTCTGCCAGACTACAGTACTGAATTAAAATCAACCACCCTACCAAGCTACCTCCTCCAGGAAGAGTAGTCCTACATGATTGCATGCCCTGATCACCGCCTGCATTCAAAGGCAGCACAATTTCTGGTCTGTGAGCCCTTCCCTCCTACTTGTCACCACATCAATGCCCAACCACTTGTCTACAGTGCCAAGATACACCCCATTCCTCTCTCAATCAGTGCCAAACAGTCTCAAGTACAACTGATTTTTGCAGCAATGAAAGACATTCTAAAAAATGTGTGTTCTACAGAACGTTAAAAAAAAAACCTGTGCAGCATAGTTCCAAGTAGTAAATTCCTTGCTTCAAAGAAGAAGAAAAAATCAAAACATCCATTCATTCAACAATACACTGTAGGCACTGGGGTCCAATAATACACTTAAATCAATTAACTCTCTATCTGAAATGGAACTGTAATTAACAGAGATGGGAAAGTGTATGAAGAGACGTAAGAAAGGGCAAAAGGGATGGGAATGGATGCCCCTGCAGACACTGTAAGCCACAGGCCAGCTATGACTGTGCTGTCATTCCTAGGAGCATGTTCAGTGTTCCTCTGAGCCTCTTAATACCGGGACCAGCATGGAAGCACATCGCAGTATTTGGAGTCAGTCCTCTGACCTGATTCTCGGTGAACAACTCATAATGTCTCAAGCCCTAAGCCAGAACATCCATCAATTCCATCGGATAGGAGGCACTGAAAAAATCTTGCCTGAAACAAACACTTCTGCTAATACTTTTTATTTTGAACTACACTAGCTAAGTCTACTCTCAAGCAAAAGTAAAAGTTTAAAATAACCAATCCTAGAGAGCAGGAGCTCCGCGTCCTTCACTCAAGGGCCTAGAAGGAAATGTCAGTAATACAAATGCAATGCACAGTGTTAGTTTTACCAGGGGACAAAACTGTAATTAGAAAGCATTTCTATATTATCTAAAGTTCAGTGTAATAAATGAGCTTTAAAAAGTAGGCCACCACTGATTTAGCAAATACTAAGTATTCTGTGAATCTGGCATGAGCAAAAAGCTCTATGTTGGAGCTCATTGTAATTTCAGATAGAGGAGCTTCTGTGGTAGAGTAAATCCTCCTAAGAAATGACAGCCTTAGTGTAACACAATTTCAGCCCAAGATAATACCGTCTCTTGAAAATATTTGAGAGTCACATTTGTTGTGACTCTACTCCGAGATCTCATTAAACTTCAGGAAGTGTCTACAATGTTCAGCAGAGGGTAATGTTCACAAAGTAACCTTTTAAAAAAAGCGATAAACCCACAAAACCAATTAAAGCCTTACACACTTCCTCTAATACTTTTTGTAAAATCTGCGTAATTTCTGATTTAACAAAAGAATCTCAATTCTTGGTCTCCCCCCACCTAACCTTGAGTCACTCTGTTATAAGGCACCACCCACACACTGCCATTTGCTTTCTATAAAAATGGGCCTGTCAGTTTCTATTCTGAAGCTGTTGCAGAAAAGCAGCGAGAACGGAAAGTTTAAGAGTGCTATTTTCAAATTTCGCAGAGTTAAAGCCTGGCTTTCTAGAGTACTAGAGTTCACACCCTCTCCCGTTTTTCACATGTTTATCTGTTCCTTTCTCCTCTCCCAAATGCCCTGATGCAGAGTGGCATCCTGTAAATGATTTAACATTCAGGACACTGGAGAATGGCACCAAATACTTGGACCTTCCATGTATAAGATGAGTTTTAACTACATCTTATTGGAAAGTATATGGAATTAAGAGTTTTAAAAATTTGTTCCTACCTTTCTGGACTATACATATGGATGAGAATGGTCTTCTGTATGGGTAGACAGACTCTTTCTGTAAAGAGCCAGACAGTAAATATCTTAGGCTTGGCAAGCCATATGGTCTCTGTTGCAACCACTCAATTCCACTGTTGTAGCAAGAAAACAGCCATAGACAATAAGTCAACAAATAGTAGGGGCTCTATTCCAATACGACTCTTTTTTCCTCACCTTTACACCTTGACCAATAAAACTTTACTTATAAAAAATAGGCAGTAGGCTAGATGTTTGCCCATGGGCCGTGTTTTGCCAGTACTTGATCTTGTGGATCAACTCTTAGAATCAGCAGAATAGAACCAGACTGACTTTTTTTTTTTAATTAAAAAAAATTTTTTTAAAGAAACAAAATCTCGCTATGTTGCCCAGGTTAGATTCAAACTCCTGGGCTCAAGAGATCCTCCCACCTCGGCCTCCTAAGGACCTCGGACAGCAGGTGTGCAGCACCAGACCAGGCAAGACTGACATTTACTAACCGGTAATTCTGGGCAATCGACTTTGCTTTGCTTTAGTTTCCTTGTGTACAAAATGTCAAGGGCGAGGCAGGCATCACAGGGCCTCCCTCATAGAACTGTTCTGAGCAGCAAGTGAATTAAAATGGAAAAAGTGCTTAAAGTAGTAGCTGGAACATATTACGTTGTACATATGCTTGCTATAAGCATCATTTTAAATCTGATTAATGTTATTATCTAGAACCAGTACCAAATACATATATTTTTTTCTTTCTGTTATACTATGTCAAAGATGCCAGACTCTCCAGGAAAATCAGAAGGAAGTTTTCTCTCCATCTCTGTCAATACCGTTATATCTTAAAAGCAGAAAATGTTATTGTTACAGAGGTTAAAATGTTACATCAAATCCATAAGCTATGCAATCCAAATTTAAATTGTTGAGGAGGCATTTACGTTTTGAGCTTCTTCATAAGCCACTTGTGGTTTTTCTTAGGATTTGAGTTCTATTATGATTTGGGGTCACTGGAGACCATTTCCGCTCTTGTTTCCAAGCCCATCCTAAAGCAATTAATGCTGATTTAAGGCAACAGGAAGGAACAGATGGCTGGGCCTAAGTTTTAAAAGTACTTTTTAAATTATTAATTCAAATGAATGGGGTGGGGGTAAGAGAGGGAAGATACTACCATTATATAATTTCTTTACTAAATGTAAAAGCAATTATTAAATTGAAGTTGCCCATTCATTCCAAGTACTGTCCTACACCATTTTTGAACAAAGAAAAAAACCTGACATCATTAGCTTTTCCGAAGTAGACTTCTGTCGGTGAGCAGAAACAAGTTAGTCTTGAGACATCTCTGGTATCACAAAGAGAACAAGTGTGCTATCAGCGTCTAGGTGAGATGTTACTAAATACCCTACCATGAACAGGATGCTCCTCCCACATCCTGGATAATAACAATAGTTATCCAGCCCAACATGTCAATAGTGCTGAGGTTCAGAAACCCTGCCTTAGGTTTTGAGAAAACCAGCAACAGTAAAACCACCGGCCGGGTACTTGGTATTTACCATCTCATTTCACCTTCATCACAGCCCTACAAAGGCTGGTTTTCCTTTTGTCCATCGCTCGATGCCAGAAAAGATGGCACAGAGAGGCTAGGTTGCCTGCTCCAAGTCCCACAGCCTCAAAGTAACAGCAGAGAACTGAACACAAGCTTGTCAGATTAACCACACACCCTTCCCAGAAGTGGAAATGACTTGGCAAATGAAGACCGGTAAGTTTAAGGGAAATAAGATCTCCGAAGTCTGTGAGCTGCTATCAAATGAGAGTTCCCATCTCTGTCAAGCCCAGAAGTAATTCAGACAGATAGCAGAAGAGAAATCTCATCACCTTCACACCAGTCAGAAGCCTTCAGCAGCTCGGCAGCAGCACCCGTGATCTTAACCAGCAGGCACAAGAGGAACAGAGGTTTTTATTGAGCATCTGGGAGTTTATTACACTCTGCAGCTCTTTCTCCTTTATAGGATTCTCTGCTGAAACTGAATAGTCACCAGCATTCTGGAGAGGTTAACATCATTCCTCATTTACTGACTAAGATACACAGCCACCTGTTTCTAGTTCCCAGTATAATTAGCCATTTTACTTGGCCGAAAAAAAAGAAAGTAAAAAGGCGTTAAGAGCTAAAATTTAATCCTTTCCAATAGAAGTCTAATTTTATTTCATCTTCTGGACCTCTCAAATTCATATATAAAATTCCAACTAAAAGAGTTTCATATCCATAATTCATTTTTTAAAAAAACAAGATCTTTTCTTTCTTTTTAAGAGATGGGGCGTCACTCTGTTGCCCAGACTGGAGTACAGTTGCATGACCATAGCTCACTGCAACCTCAAACTCCTGGGCTCAAGCAGTCCTGTGCCTCAGCAACCCCTGTAGTTCGGACTACAGGTGCAGGCCACCACACCCAATTAATTTTCTTTTCTTTTTCTTTTTCTTTTTTTTTTAATACAGATAAAAGGGTGCCTAGGCTGTTCCTGAACTCCAGGAATCTAATGATCTTCTCGCCTTAGCCTCCCAAAGTGCAGGAATGACAAGCATGAACCCTTGTACCTGAACCCAGCCTAGAAAAATCAAGTCTTTAATATATTTATGGTATATACGTGTATGTGTGTGTGTGTCTATGTGTGTTTATTTATTTGAAGTTCACTATCTCAGCTTTGGGTTTTCAAGTCACAACTTGGCCTAGACTTGCAAGATAACTCTGAGCCTCCATAAAACGTCAACATATCTCTATAAAAGAATCATTGACTATTTGTCTGACTTTGTGCAATGGATTTAAAACTGTACTTCCAGCAAGAAGACAGTGAAAATACTGATAGGCAAGTACTGTAGAAGGCCAGCAATGTATTTCTTAGCTCCCCATTTCTTATCTCTTCTAGGTCTCTAATTCTGAATGGCAGAAAGGCAGGAGCTTGTGTGGTTAAGAGTAGCCCCTACCTACTACACAAGATTTCCTTTCCTAAGAATTTTACCTTGGATCACAGCCCAGCAACATGAAACAGGACAGAATAAAATCTGACATAGACATGGATCCTCTTGTGAGAATTCCTCTTCAAACAGAGGTGACACTGATAGAGACACTAAAATTTATCAGAAAACTCCACCTGCTAGTGGTACAAAAAAAAAACAAAATCTGAACAAAAACAGGGGAGGTCCACTTCCATAAATTTGACATAACCCTTCAGACAAAAACTCCCTACTACTCGTATCTTCCATCTTCCTACAATGCTTTTTTGTTTGTTTGTCTCTGAGACAGAGTCTCACTTTATCATCAGGCTGGAGTGCAGAGGCATGATCTCAGCTCACTAAAACCTCCAACTCCCTGGTTCAAGCAATGCTCCTGCCTCAACCTCCCAAATAGCTGAGATTACAGGCACGTGCCACCATGCCCAGCTAAAATTTGTATTTTTAGTAGAGACAGGGTTTCACCATGTTGGCCTCGATCTCCTGACCTCGTGATCTGCCCACCTCAGCCTCACAAAGTGCTGGGATTATAGGCGTGAGCCACCGCACCCAGACTTCTTTTGTTTTGGAGACAGGGTCTAACTCTTGTCACCCAGGCTGGAGTACCCTGGTGCAATCTCGGCTCACTGAAATCTCTGCCTCCCAGGCTCAAGCGATCTTCCCATTCCCGTCTCCCTAGTAGCTGGGATTACAGGCGCACACCACCACACCTAACTTTTGTATTTTCTGTAGAGATGGGGTTTTCACCATATTGCCTGGGCTGGTCTGGAACTCCTGAGCTCAACTGACCCACCAGCCTTGGCCTCCCAAAGCACTGGGATTTTATGTGTGAGCCACCACACCAGGCCTTTATAATCAATTTTTAAAGGCCAAAACTACTGCTCCTAATTATTTACAGCACAAAGGTAAAAGTGAATTGTTTTTACAGAATATCCAGATTTATACTAGGTTACTTTACTGCCACAATCTTAGTGAAAGAACGAATTCTGCCATGCTCTTGGACTGAGGATTATAAGACAAAGAGTGACGGTCCATCAGACCAAGAGCTCTGGGCTCGGCCACCCCGTCAGTGAGTCCCAGGAATGTGGCGTCCCGCTGGATAACTATGACTCACCACTCTAATGCTACCTTCCTAATAATGCGAGGGGCGTGACACTAGCTTGACTACAAGGAGCATGTAGAGTGGGAACTTGGCAATAATCCACTTAATACAATCCAGATGTGAAGCCAAATCCAACAGTTCACTTTTGGAATTCATCACTCACAAGTGAAGGAACTGAATTACCGAGGCTGAACAGAAAGTACAACATGATCACAACTTCACATTTTGTTCTCTATCACAAAAAGAGTTACTTCTGAGGATTCTGAGAAATACATGCCCGCCTACTGTAGTAAGTACTTTAAATCAGAGGTCCCCAGCGCCCCGGACATAGACCACTACCAGTCCGTGGCCTGTCAGCAACCAAGCTGCACAGCAGGAGGTGAGTGTCCAGCAAGAGAGTTTTACCACCTGAGCTCTGCCTTCTGTCGGAACAGTGGTGGCATTAGATTCTCATAGAAGCAAAAATTCTATTGTGAACTGTGCATGCGAGGGATCTAGGTGGCCCACTCCTTATGAGACTCTAATTCCTGATGATCTGTCATTGTCTCCCATCACCCTCAGATGGGACCGTTTAGTTGCAGGAAAGCAAGCTCAGGGTTCCCGCTGATTCTATACTTTGGTGAATTATATAATTATTTCATTATATATTACGATGCTATTATACAGTAACAGCAATAAAGTGCACAATAAATGTAATGCGCTTGACTCATCCCAAAACCATCCCCGAACACCCCTGGTCCATGGGAAAATTGTCTTCCACGAAACCGGTCCCTGATGCCAAAAAGGCTGAGAACTGCTGCTTTGACTACACTATCTCCAAGCCTGACAATAACATTGTAAGGTAGGGGTTATTTATCCCCATGGTACAGAGCAGGATACTGAGGCTTCAAAAGATTATATCATTTGCTCAAAATTATACAATGATGTTCATTTATTCTTTCAACAAATATCTACTGAGAACCTTCCATGTTCTGTGACATCAGGCATTTGGGAGTAAACAATATAGACATATCCCTCCCTTCATGGAGCTTACAATCTTCTAAGTGGCAAAGCCAGATTCCATACCCAAACATGAGTGGGATGCTAAGGTCCTTGCTCTTTTTTAATTTTATTTTTTATTTTGAGACTGGGTTATGAGACTGGCTACTTTTTATACTTTTGGTAGAGACAGCGTTTCGCCATGTTGCCCAGGCTGGTCTCAAACTCTGGGCTCAAGTGGTCTGCCCACCTCAGCCTTTCAAAGTGCTGGGATCACAGGTGTGAGCCACCACACCCGGCCTGCTCTTTTCAATAGTTGTGAAAATTAAAGAAATGAGTCATATGGGAAGCTGCTCGACTTGAACCTTGATCAGAAGCGTATGTGTGTCCTCTGCATTTGTTCTGCGCTCCCATGCTCACCTGCATTCCTGCAGACTGACAGACATATGCACCGTCACCATCAGTAAGCCTTATTGGGAGGCCTTTTTAAAATGCTACTGGAACAGATCTTCCTTGTTCATGCTAAGTACCAAATCTGATCCCAAAACATTCCCTTTTCTGCCCCTAGAAAGGCCTTACCCAGGTCCCCACCATCTTTGGACGCCATTCCAAGGGCATGTCAAGGACAATAATCTTCTTATGGATTCAGCAATGATTGTTTGTTCCTAGGTATCTGACCCCCACCATTATCTTGCATTAGTGATCTATTACTGTGTAACAAATTACCCCACAACATAATGGCTTCTAACAACAAACATTTATCATCTCATAGATTCTGTGGGACAGGGATGTAAGAGCAGTTTAGCTGGGCTGGTTCTGGCTGAGGTGGTCTCACGAGGTTACACTCGTGTTGGCTGTGCTGCAGTCAGCTGAATATTTAATCTGGGACGGAGGATTCAATTCCAGGTTCACTTCCACGGCTATTGATAGGAGGCCTCCATTCCTCACAACACAGGCCTCTCCATGGGGCTGCTTGACTGTCCTCACAACATGGTAGGTGGCTTTCCCCAAAGTGAGTGATCCAAGAGTGCAAGTCTCTCTAGAGATCTCGTCTCTAAAGTCACTATCACCTCCACCTTATTATGTTCATCAGAATGAGACACTAAATCTAGCTCACAGTCAGTGGGAGGAGAATTAAATTTCAGTTTCTGAAAAAAGATTCTGGGGACATATTTTTAAATGACTGTTACCTTCTAACCCCTTCCAAGGTAAGAAGAAATCTGGTCTTTGGGAGAACTTGGGTTGATCAACTATAAACCCAGAACCTAGAGGGTAAGTGTAGTCTTGGTTTGTATTTGTTAGTGTGCTAACCAGAGCTAGTCAATAGGCTAGCTACACCGATGTGTATAACAATAAGAAAGAATACTTGATGAGGCATTAAGCCTGGTGATTATTACAATTTAAATTATTAATATCTGAAAAGAAATGGTAAGGGATTGGGTAGTGGTAGTGTTTCTTAACAGGTAAGTATTTGTAAACCAAAATCATTATTCTCTTTGCCACAATCACATTTCAACACCAGCTAGTAGGTGCTGGCATTTTTTTTTTTTTTGGGGGGGACAAAGTTTTGCTCTTGTTGCCCAGGCTGGAGTGCAATGGCACAATCTCGACTCACTACAACCTCTGCTGCCTGGGTTCAAGCAATTCTCCTGGCTCAGTCTCCCAAGTAGCTGGGATTACAAGCATGCACCACCACGGCCGGCTAATTTTGTATTTTTAGTAGAGATGGGGTTTCTCCATGTTGGTCAGGCTGGTCCCGAACTCTCGACCTCAGGTGATCCACCTGCCTCAGGTGTAATCCCAAGGTGCTGGGATTATAGGCGTGAGCTACTGTGCCGCGCTGTTGCTGGCATTTTATGTGTTCAGGGCTGAGTTCGTTATGTAAGAATGCTAATATCTACACACAAATCAATATCTCCTCTTTACACACTACAAAGAAAAGTGATTAAGAAACAAACAAAGCTCTTTATCCAAGGTAAAAGTAAAAGGAATAGGATTTATAAACAAAAATAAAATAAATGATTTTTAATTTCTAGTGTTTTTTGGTATTTGTAGCATGATAAAATGTCTCAGCCTAGGTAGAGTCATTCACCAAAGATGCTATGATTCTAAAAAATATTCAGTTGCATAAATGCTTTACATATTCTAAACTGCCTAGGAAGCCAGATAAATAAGATATACACAGCATAAAAAAGGGTATATAGACACTAAAGGAGAAATAAGATATTGACCACAGTCAAGGTTTGCTACTCCTCCACTTGGAAATCACTTCTCGCTTAAAAATTTAAAAAAGGAAACTTTTATAAAAATAATAAGATGATGAGGAATCTCAGCAATCTATAAGGCCAACCACCCATTGTTTTTAAATGAGGGGAGCCTGGCCTAGTGGCATGTACTTCTAGTCGTAGGTACTAGGGAGGCTGAGTTAAGAGGATCGCTTGAGGCCAGGAGTTCGAGGCTAAAGTGGGCTAGGATCATGCCACTGCACTCAGCCTGGACAACAGAGCAAGAATATCTCTTAAAGACAACAAAAAAGATTTTAAAATGAGAGGAAAAAAGTGTCCAAACCTGTTTAATGTATTAAATTGTATAAGGTTTTGTTTGTTTTTTGAGACAAGAGTCTCATTCTGTGGCCCAGGCTGGAGAGCAAGTGACATAATCCAGGCTCACTGCAACCTCCGCCTCCCAGGTTCACGCAATTCTCCTGCCTCAACCTCTCGAGTAGCTGGGATTATAGGCATGTGCCACCACACCCAGCTGATTTTTGTATTTTTAGTAGAGACGGTGTTTCACCATGTTGGCCAGGCTGGTCTTGAACTCCTGACCTCAGGTGATCAGCCCACCTTGGCCTCCCAAAGTGCTGGGATTACAGGTGTGAGCCATCCTACCCAGCCAGTTTTTTAAAAATATCCAAATGTCATTATCATTGTCAACACGTGGACACTGTGTTATACTGAAACAGGTGCTGCTCTAGAAGCTTCCTCTGAAATGGCCCTTTAATCCTGATACCAACACCATGAGATATTGTCCTTGTTTTCACCAATGAGAAGCTGAGGCTTAGGGAAGTTAAATGCATTTATCACTTGCTAATTATGTGAACAGAGGCAAGAGGGGGCTCACATCCAGACAGTCCAGCCTCGGCATCCACACTCTTGACCAGTATTCTATTCTCTTGTTTGAAGAGGGCTTTGGGTGACTTTGGGTTCAAAGTTTACCTCCTGGTTAAAAACGAAGTTTAACAACAATGTAATACTTCTGTACTGCCTTTAGAAGTCACAACAAGCTGCCACCTGCATTGAAACTCCCAGAACAATTCTGTCAGGCAGGTAAACATTCATCTCCTTAGTGTCTCTAGAATGTCATGCTTTCTCATAGCATGCTCAAAGTTTCCACCATATCCACGTTTTTAAAAAATGCATTCATTTCTTCTAATTAAATAAATTTATTTTTAGAGGAAATTGTATATCACATTCAGGAATTTATTTATTTATTTATTATTTTTTGAGATGGAGTTTTGCTCTCGTTGCCCAGGCTGGAGTGCAATGGCATGATCTCGGCTTACCGCAACCTCTGCTTCCCGAGTTTGAGCGATTCTCTTGCCTCAGCCTCCCGAGTAGCTGGGATTACAGGCATGAGCCACCATGCCCAGCTAATTTTTCTATTTTTTTTTTTTAGTAGAGATGGGGTTTCTCCATGTTAGTCGGGCTGGTCTCGAACTTCTGACTTCAGGTGATCCACCCACCTTGGCCTCCCACAGTGCTGGGATTACAGGCATGAGCCACCATACCTGGCCTCAACCAGGAATTTTAAAACTAGCATGATTTGGTTTAGGTAAATAGGTTACCAAAAGTAATAATCAATGTATCATGACACTTTCCCACTGCGCCCAGACATGACTTCAGAATCCTTCTCCATACGGTGTTCTAAGCAGTTTCTACCCATTAATTATCAATGACATTCAAAATGCAGTCTACTGGTACCCCACATGGAATCTAATATACTTTTCAGACAAAGAAGGAACATGACACTCAAAGGTTAACAATAAAGCGTTTATCTTCCTCAGATTTTTTCTGGGAAATGAACACTCAAAATCAGGACCCAGACCCCTACCTTCTCTTCTGACTCTCCTTCCTGCTACATTCCACTGTCTGGACAAATCTGCAAAGGCTTTTTCACTTTTAAGAAGCGTACACAGCCTCATCAAACTATCTTCTTCTCCAGTGAAGCAGAATGCAGTCCGTCAAGAGCTCCCGAAAATTGAACAAGAAAATCCTCAACTGAGCAGCACTGTTTGGACTTGCACAATCGGCGCCTTTGTCGATGAAAGAAAACATACATTGTATATGCCTATATGAAGCCCTGAGAACATCTATTCAGGCTGACAGCTTTGGAGCTACAGGAATAAAACCATCAGCATCCTGTCTGATGTTCATCAGGCCATGGCAAAAGACCCTTAAAAGCAGGGATTAGCAAAGGCTTTCAGGCTGGAGGGTCTCTAAGGTGTGTCTGCTAGGTCTTAGGCACTTGCAAAAAGGAGCAGGGAATACGGGCAGAGGCAGGAGAAAGCACAGCAGAGCTCATGCTCCTAGGTAGAAAGCTATCAGCAAAAATTTTCAAAGACGTCCTTCAAAGCAAGCCACGAGAACCAATGTTACATTCCTGATCTGAACACAGATTCAGAAGTGAGTTTCCAAGGGCACAGTGGCCAGATCTATAACGTACCCAATTTTTGCAGGCATGTACTACGTTTCTACTTGAAGATGGTCTTTTTCTGGCTTTGGCCAAAAAATACAGACCTGGGAGCATTAGATCATGGCCATAAGTGTCCAGCAAATTCATCCTTTCATTCTATAAATACTTCACCTGGTAGGTGCTGGGTGCTGAGACAGAGCAGTGAACAGGACTCATCAAATCGCTGACTCACAAAGAATGTGTATCCTAGCTGGGAAAATAAACAACAAAACAAACATACACTTACCTCAGGAATAAATGATAGAAAGAAAACAAGACTTGAAAATAAAAGTGTGATATGGATGAGGTGGGGAGAATAAAAACCAGGGAACTAAGATAGACATTAGATTCCCATTTTAAAGATAGAAAAAGAAGCTCAAAGTGTTATCTAACTTTCCCAAGATCACAAAAAATAGTTGAGGGCAGAGCTGGTATTTGAACCTGCAGCTACCTGGCTGTGGGACCAACCAAGCTCTCCGTCGTGACTGCACATTGCCTCCTCTCACCTTGTACCTGAGGTCCTGAGACCTCACCTAGCCACTGTCCTAGACGTCGTCTTATCAGGGACATCTGAATTCATAATGTCCAGCTGCAGTGAATCCACAGGCACTGGTGCCTGCTTGGATCAGGCCAGGACATTCCTATTCTGGCAGCTTTCGCAACCCCTGATACAAGCTGACCAAACCGCCAAATACGTGTCAGAAGAATGACCTGATTCGAGATGAACAGTGCATGCAGATTCAATTCCAAATCTGAAATGTCTTTCCCATCTCATCCCATGGCCTAGAGCTCTTGGATCTCCCAAACATTTTCATGGAGTGTGTTTGTCCATAGGGCAGGCGCCCAGTGTGTAGCAAGGACCATAACCACTGTCCACATGCACACTCTTGTCACCCAAAGCAGCACAACCAGGGTCATATGGCTACAGCTGCTTAGCAGCCTTCTGTTGGACAAGCAAAATACAAAGCATCTTCCCCCTGATGCCTGCTATCGATCAGTGGAAGGACAAAGAGAACCACCTTCCACAGCACTCTCAGCAGTCATGGGAACACCACTTTTTAAGGGTGGGAACTCTAAATGCTCAATTGTAAATAACCGCTTCAAAGCCTCCCTATTCTTTCATTTAGAATCAGTGGATTTCATTTTGAGCAAAGAAAGTTGGAGGCATGAGGGATGGCACATACAGAAGACAGCAGAGCACAATGAATCCCAAGAAAACAAATCAAAAGCATCGTCAGGAATGTAGCTACAAGCATGTGCCAGACTTCAGAACACCTAGTGGGACTACAGGCGCTCACCACCATGCCCAGCTTATTTTTAAATTTTATTTTGGGTAGAGATGGGGGCTCTTGCTATGTTGCCCAAGCTAGTATCAAACTCCTGGCCTCAAAATGGGGCACCTTGGCATTTGGGAGAACAGCATGAGCAGGAAGGTCTCTCTGGTCATCTCTCATCCCTTCTCCCCTGAAACTGGTTATAAAACCTAACTGATCTTCCCCTGAAAGTAGGTCATAGTCAGACCCTCATTCTAGAGGTATCCTTCCTACCCCCAGAGCATCCTCATCTCTGAAGATACAGAGACACCAAGAAGAAATTGAACAAAACAGGCCTTGTGTTCCCCGACCCCCACAGTAGACAATAATACCCCTTTGTCCTCCAATCATACTTTGGCACCACTGTCCCTAAAAGTATAGTTTTCCCTGTTGTTTTGGGTCTTCGTTTCTGAAAGCTTCTGTGTCACGTAAAATTTATAATCAGGGCCAGGTGCGCTGGCTCAGGCCTATAATCCCAGCACTTTGGGAGGCTGAGGCAGGCAGATTTCCTGAGGTCAGGAATTCGAGACCAGCCTGGCCAACATGGTGAAAACCCATCTCTACTAAAAATACAAAAATTAGGGAGTGGTGGTGAGCACCTGTAATCCCAGCTATTCGGGAGGCTGAGGCAGAATTGCTTGAACCAAGAGACAGAGGTTGCAGTGAGCCAAGAGAGTGCCAATGCTCTCCAGCCTGGGTGACAGAGTAAGACTCCATCTCAAAAACAAAAACTTATATTCAGTAAATGTGTTTGCTTTTCTCTTGTTAATCTGCTATGGGGGCCTCAGCCATGAACTTTCTGATGAGTAAAGGAATCTTTTCTCCCCTACACAGTTTCTAGAATATCAGCTCTGTGCAGGCAGGGGTTTGTTCACCACTTTATCCTGGGTGCCTGAAACAAGGGGGCCTGGCATATAACTGTTAGTAAGTATCTGGGGAATAAGTAAAAACATTTTTTAAAGTGGCACCAAATTAAAAACAACTAAAGGGTGCGAGTCCAGAAAGCAAAGAACAAGAAACGAAGGAAAAGTATCTTCAATCTTTGTAGACTGTTGGACCTGACGCAGGCAACCTGCCTTCTAAAAAGTAAAATTGACTTTCCAGAATCCCAACAGACCCATCAAATGCGATCAGGTAAATGCACTGTTAGAAGGCTGAATCAAGAATATACCTGGACAAGAAATTCCTAAAAGTTAGTTTTAAAAATAATGTTGCCAAAGGGGAATGACTGGCAGTGGTGCCCAGTAATTGGCAGTGGTAACTCAGACTGTGTCTCTTCTTTACTCTGGAAATCCGCTCATCACAAGAGTATTCCTTTAAAATGCATTTCTGGTTAGGGCTTAATTTTATGACACTGTCAGTTTTTAACTATTCACATGTCAATTGGGGGCTATAGAAGCATTTCTCTTCTAACTCTGCTAATCCCTGAAAGGCCACTTCTGTGTCACCTCACCTTCTGCATCAAATGAGGGATGCTCACACCCTCAGAAGGAAAGAAGCCCTTTCTTGTTTTTCTTATATATTTTTTTAACAGACTGGGTCTGACTCTGTTGCCCAGCCTGAGTACAATGGTGCAATCATAGCTCACTACAACCTCAAACTTCTGGGCTCAACTGATCCTCCCTCCTCAGCCTCCTGAGAAGTGGGACTACAGGGGTCACCACTATGCCCAGGTTATTTTTTCATTTTATTTTCTGTAGAGATATGGGGGGAGGGTCTTGCTATATTGCCCAAGTTGGTAACAAACTCCTGGCCTCAAGTAATCTTTCCACCTCAGCTTCCCACAAAGTGCTAAGATCACAGGTATGAGCCACTGAGTCTAGCCCATGACTCTTTTATGAAAGAAATTACATCTACACTTAAGAGTTAAGCATGCCAGGCACAGTTTCACAATTGCTTGGCCAAGTCGGGAGAATGGCTTGAGACCAGGAGTTCAAGACCAGCCTGGGCAACATAGGGAGATCCTGCATCTACAGAAAAGTTTAAAAATTAGCCAGGCATGGTGGTACATGCCTGTCGTCCTGGCTACAGGGGAGGCTCAGGCAGGACCACTTGAGCCCTGGAGTTCGAGGCTGTGGTGAGCCGCGATCGTACCACCACACTCCAGCCTGGTCGACAAAGTGAGATCTTGTTTCTAAAAAAATAAAAAGTAAGATAGCCAAAATGTGCAACCATCCATTAGCGCAAGTAACTTGACGATACATATCTTCAAGAAAAACAACTGAGTATAACTGCCACTCCTTCTTGACTGAGATATGTCAATTATAATCATTTAGTCCATATTTCTAAATACCTACTATGTGCCAGGCACTGTTCTGGGACCCTATAACACAAGGATAAATGAAACTGGTAACATTCCCTGAAGATCTTACCTCAGTCTATGGGATAAATGAATATCATGAACAGGTCAACAAATAAGTAAAAAATGATAAATTGCAAATATGGTTAAATGCTGGGAAGACAATAATCAGTGATGAAATAAGGACAAAGAAGAGAGAGGAGATCATATCTATTTCCTGTCATTGAGGGGCAGCGCTGTGCCCTTGTACAACTCTGGACGACCTGGCAGGGGCCTCAGCAACTCAACAACTGTTGCTAGTGACCAGGATTCCTGCGCCACACCTCAATAAGCTGATAAGAAAGTGCAGGTAAGCCTTCCTTTGTCAGCGGTATGGAAGATCAACCCATGAAGCCCTGGACTGCATACAAGAATTCAGGATAGAATGGTATTATAGTCCAAGTGTAGTAATCCCACCACTTTGCAAGGCCGAGGTGGGCATATTGCCTGAGCTCAGGAGTTTGAGACCAGCGTGGACAACATGGTGAAACCTCGTCTTTACTAAAAATGCAAAAAATTAGCTTCGCGTGATGGTGCATGCCTGTAGTTCCAGCTGCCGGGGAGCTGAGGCATGAGAATTACTTGAGCCTGGGAGGCGGAGGTTGCAGTCAGCTGAGACTGCACCACTGTATCCAGCCTGGGCGAAAGAGTGAGACTCTGTCACCAAAAAAAAAAAAGAATGACATTATAAATACACATTCACCTAACAATAGAGCCTCAAAGCGGCCAGGTGCAGTGGCTCACTACTGTAATCCCAGCACTCTGGGAGGCTGAGGCGGGCAGATCAGGAGGTTAGGAGATCGAGACCATCCTGGCTAACACGGTGAAACCCAGTCTTTACTAAAAATACACAAAACATTAGCCAGGTGTGGTGGTGCCCGCCTGTAGTCCCAGCTACTCAGGAGGCTGAGGCAGCCGAATCTTTGGAACCAGAGAGGTGGAGGTTGCAGTGAGCCAAGATCACGCCACTGCACTCCAGCCTGGGTGACAGAGTGAGACTCCGTCTCCAAAAAAAAAAAATAGAGCCTCAAAGCATATAAAGCAAAAACTAACCAAATTCCACCTATGTCTCCTAAATATGCTATGAAGACTTGAGAATGCATGTCAATTATCTAGCATATGGATGTGGGGGGGGCGGGGTGTTGGTTAAAGAACAAGAGCAGCCTCATTCTCCTGAATGACTCCCACATCCTAGACTCCATGGTAAATGCTATTCACGCATATGATTCATTTCTCACCACAACACTGTAAGGCACAAGAGTAAACTGAGGTCTGAAGAGATGAGGTAATTTGCCACGGTCAAAGTGCCCAGGAAGGGCATGTACCTCATGTTCCCTCTATGCCTTCAGGTATGGCACTGGGCTTCCCCTGGGGCCATCCATGAAAAACAGGACAAGAAAGACCCCTAACAGATTACATACCTTAATTAGCCTTACTTGTTCCCTTCCAGTTCCCCCCCGCTCAACAACCCGCACACATGCTGTTTCTAGTAGATTCTGACTCATGCTGATTTCACTAGATAACTGGGAACAATTTGGGCCAAGGTTAATTCTAATCTCACAGGCAAGCAGATTCTAGAGATTCCCTTTCATAGAGGCTAGCCCCGTACACAGGAAGAGGTTGCCCTGATGAGCAAAGAAAATTGAAAGGGTAGGGGGCAACACATATGAGAAAATGGCAGGGCATGACAAATCCCAACAGAACAAAGACATACGCAATGATTTAGCTACACATGCACAGCTGGACTATTTAAGACCTATGAGGGCAGGGACTGGCTTTGTTCACTGTTCTATCCAAGGTACCTGTGCCTGGCACATAATCTCATGTATATAAACGTGCGAGGAACTAAAAGCCTTATTTAGAACAAAAGAAAAAGAAAACAAATAAAATGTCCAACATTAAAATTACAGAGAAGACACGGGTCCATTTGTTGAGGATCACTATTGCAGCTGCTAAAAATGACAAGGAATAGGGGACAAATATACTGCCCATTAGGAACCACGCTGAAAAGAAAAGGGAATTTAAAGAAATGGGGAAATGTTCACAATGTAAGATGAAAAAGTAGACTGCACAACATTGATCACAGACAGGATGTCTTGACTATCCCTGGATGTACAACACGTCTTTCCTATGTGTAATATGTATAGGGAAAAAAGTATCAGGATGTAGATGTAGTGACATCAAGTCACATTCATCTCTAGATTGTGAGATGATTTTTTTTTTGAGATGGAATCTCACTCTGTTGCCCAGGCTGGAGTGCAACCTCTACCTCCCAGGTTCAAGCGACTCTCCTGTTTCAGTCTCCAAAGTAGCTGGGACAACCGGCACACGCCACCAGGTCCAGCTAATTTTTCTGTTTTTAGTAGAGACAAGGTTTCACCATGCTGGCCAGGATGGTCTCAATCTCTTGACCTCGTGACCTGCCCACCTTGGCCTCCCAAAGTGCTGGGATTACAGGAGTGATCCCAGCCAAGATGATTTTTTATATTGTCTTTTTTTTCTTAAAAGTACTTTTACAAAAATTACGTTTCTCTTATATGTACGTATAAAATGTTCTGCAATGAATACAAATTTGTGGTTTGGCACAATTTCTACCCCCATGATAGCTGGTGGTTGTAGTGTAAATCTCCACTCCATAGCACTCTGATAGGAAGATTATGCAGCTGACAAAAAGGCTTCTGACCCTTCAACCAGTGACAAATAGCTGGCAGTTACATTAGAAGAATGGTTCTCTATTAGGGGAGAATCCCTCACCTAGAGGCATCTAGTGAGCAGAGACCTGGGATACCACCACACATCCTGCAATGCACAGAAGAGCTCCAGCAATGTGGAATTCTCGGGCCCCAAAACACCACTAGCGCTAAGGCTGAGAATCCCTGTTTAGAAGTATTAGAATGAAAATCATACACTGTTATAAAGTAAGGAGGCTGAGATGTATCTTAAATATAAATAAGAAACATTAACAATACTTAAAATATTATAACTAGAGGAACAAGGTTCTAGAAGGGCAGAGAAGGGGAACATTTGTTCCACTGAATATCCCTTAACCTCTGCACAGTCCATGGCCCAAAGTAAGAGCTCAGCAAGTGTCCTGTCTATCAGGGAACACAGATTGCACCATAGAGGATGTTCTAATTTCAGACGCAGGCAGAGGGAGACTTGAACATCAGCCCTGCCAATGGCTAATACACTCCGCATCTGCAGAATGAGGAACAGAGTGCTATTTATTTTATCCTTTTTTTCAAGTATTTTTTGAGATGGAGTCTCTCTCTGTATAGTCCAGGCTGGAGTGCAGTGGTGCGATCTCTGCTCACTACAATTTCAGCCTCCCGGGTTCAAGTGATTCTCCTGCTTTAGCCGGCAAGTAACTGGGACTACAAGTATAAGTCATCATGCCTGGCTAAGTTTTGTATTTTTAGTAGAGATGTGGTTTCGCCAGGTTGGCCAGGCTGGTCTCAAACTCCTGACTTCAAGTGATCTACCTGCCTCAGCCTCCCAAAGTCCTGGGATGACAGGTGTGAGCCATCATACCTGGTTATTTGATTCTTATATGACTTACACGGATCAATATATATAAAGCTTCTGACACTCTCCAAGATACATCAGAGGTGCAGTATTCACTAGTATCACCCAGAAAACCTCCAACATGGTGCATGAAAACTGCTTATTTTCAAGCTCAATGTCAGTGAATCCAGGTTAATTCCCACATGGACCCATCATCATCGTCTAAAGAAATCTGTATCTCATGAACTAAGTCCAGTCCTCTGGCCTCATCAGGCCTGTGCAGGATAAACTACCACTAATCCAATGGCAACCGTGTGAGCATATCAATCAATGGCTGCTATCATCTATCACCAGTATTTTCTTGTGAAACTTCTAAAAAAAAAAAGATTATTAACAATGGGACAAAATGTAAATGACTTTTTTTTTTAAGTAGAGATCCAAAGTGGGTAAGATTACCTCTGCTGAGACTGAATCAACACACAAGAACTTAATCAACTAAACCCTACCAAGATACCAGATGGTCTCTTAAGTATTTTGGGATTTTTATCTTACAGCCAACACACCCATCTGGTAGTATATAGAAATTATGTTATTCCTTAAAAAAAAAACAGAGAGAGAAAGAGAGTGTCCAAATACACCGTGTAATTGAGGTTGATGAATAGGGTTCTAAAAGTGTAGGCAATGAGCAAAGAAATATAAACATACGCACAGATAAATGTGCAATTTACTGGAGCCATTAGAGTCAGCAGAGTCATATAAACTTTTTACTAGACAACTCCACTGCAAAAAATATAGGTTCAAATTGCTGAATCATTGTTCAGATGTAAATAGGATTCCTAAAACTTTTATTGGTAGTAAAAATTAGTTTACAACATAAAGTAAACAAGAAAAGCACACTATAAAGCGAAACAGTGGTAAAAGACCCTCAAATGCACACGTTTCACCAAAAACCTCATTTGCAAATCAAGAGTTCAACAGTTATAAGAGTTTGAAAATGATTACATTTAAAAATGAAAATGATCATATTAATAAATTTTAAGATAAAACTTGACTGTGTGTTTGATGAGGAAATGTTTATTTGATTAAATTTTCACACTAGTGTTAGGAAACATTTATTCCGTGGAAAAAAAGCAGTGCTGGTTAGAAACACACGGGCTCAAACACAAAACTTCTTAGTTATCACCCTGAGATCTACGGTCTTCCTTGTGAAAACCGCAAGCACATCCAATGGTTGGATAACTATTGCATCCTAATAAAATCAGGCGCCAAATTTCCCTTCTGGCCAGGGCTCAATCTCTTATGAGCTCTTTTTTGGCTGCTTCTCAACAGTTTTGTGCGGAACTTGCCACTGTGTTCTTCGAACATGAGTCTCATTCCACAAAAATCTTGTATTACACATTCCCACTGGTATTCCTGGGTGAGTGGCCATGGTTGATCCAGTAAAACCTCGCTGACATTCAACATTTTGAGGATTATGGTACATGAAGCCCCCACCCTTGACTTCCTTGACTCGGTTTTGTAATCCTTATATATTAAAAGATCATTTCTCAGCAGCCATGTACAGCTCTGGTTTTCACAGGTTCAATAGATATCACTGCATTTGTATGGGGGGGTGCGGAAAAGTACCAGGCATTTTAATCCCTGGTGATTATGGGTTTTATTTTTCCTTCTGGGAAGAAAAGATGGGAGAATTAAGGACAAGGAGAAATTGAGAGAAACCAGAGATTCCCCTTGTTAAGTTTAGTAGTAAAACCCAGTGCCATGTTTATTAGGACCTTCAGGCTACCATTTGTAAAAGGTGTTCATCACCGTCTGCTTTTTGATGAGCAGATCATAGCAAACCTGTTGAAATAATGATGAGTTCAGGGACATAAAAGCAGGGTTCAAACCCCAAACCAAGGCTCTACAAATTTTAAGCCCTGACATCAGCCACATGATCTTGAGCAAATAACTAAAACTTTAAGTGTCAGTCTGTTTATCTATACAATAGGACAACCTATTTCTAAGAGAAGCCAGTATATTAATATAAGCGAAGTGCCTTGCACTATACTGAACACAATAAATCCTAGTTGTTATATTTCTCTGATTGAGCCCTGCTGTTATTTGAACCCTACATGTCTCCTCCAAAATGTAGCTGTTGTCAATGTGATAGTATTAAAAGGTGGGATCTTTACGAGGAAATTAGGCCATGAGGGCTCCTCCCTGGTTAATGAGATTAACACTCTTTTATAAAAGAGTCTTCAGATGGTGTTTGGTTCCCTTGTCCTTCTACCTTCTGCATGAGAGGACACAGTGTATCTGCCTTACAGAAGATGCACCAATAAAGTGCCATCTTGGAAGCAGAGAAAAACCTTCGCCAGACAGCCAAACCCTCTGACACCAAAATCTTGGACTTCCCAGCCTCTAGAACTGGGAGAAATAAATTTCTATTGCTTATAAATTTCTATTGCTTAAAAAAGCCAGGCACAGTGCCTCATGCCTGTAATCCTAAGTATTTTGGGAGGCTGAAGTGGAAGGATCACTTGAGCCCAGGAGTTCAGGACCAGCCTAAGCAGTATTATGAGACTTCATCTCTTAAAAGGAAACAGAAAAAGGGAGGAGGGAGGGAAAGGAGGGAGAGAAAGGAGGAAGGGAGGTAGGGAAGAAAGGAGGAGGGAATGGAGGAAGGAAGGAAGGGAGGAAGAAGAAATGGACATAGGGAGGGAAGGAGGGAGGGAGGGAAGGAGGGAGGGAGGGAGGGAAAAATTAATTACCCAGTCTCAGCATAGTCTTATAACAATAAAAAACAAACTTAGACAAGCCTAAAGCTAACACTAGGTTTTTTAACCTTGATAATGAACTCACATATGAATGTTCTTTGGCACTGCTATACTGTATGAAACGTCTATTTGCTTCTTAACTTTTGGATCTCCCGAGACAGCTCAAGCAAAAGGCATTCTTTATTTTTCATGTAAATAAGTAATTGCTTCAACAAAAATCAGAATCTTTAAATTAGAGATTCCCTCACCAGCACCCCCAACCATCATTACTTTTCTTATTTGGGGTATCAAATATATAAGGAGCACATGAAAACATTCTCTTGGGAAACATTCAAGCAATATGCCATTATTCTTCCAATACAAGGTAATAGAACCTAATAGAAAAATGTCCGCCCCCTCTCTTTGAGTGTATTACAGATGGCAGCCAAATGAGGGTGTGTTCTGCAGCAGAAAGCCTGTGAGATGCAGGCATCAGATGTTCCCTTGGTGCACCGGCCTGGGGTCACCCCACTCAAACACCGTGCATTTAGCTGCCAACGAATATGAAAGGCCTTTGTCTCAGGACAGAGAAACTGAGGTATTTCAAGATGTGTAATTCCAGAAGGAAACCTCTCTTTTGCTGTCCAGTGTTCATTTCCTCTCGGGTGAACATGTGTGCCCTGATAGGGGCAGGCTAAGTGTCTTCAACCTGGATCCTTGGTGCCTATGTGTGAAACACAGGCAGGCATTCAAGGAAGGAAAGAACGGGGTCCTGGAGGGATGCCAGGGAATCCGCAGGAGTTAGGTGCTGCTAAGTCCAGCTAAGATGCAGTTATGAGACCTTATGAATGAAACAAGGATTTCCTGGGTAACAAAATGTACAAGTATGCTAACAAATCTACAAATATGTTATTTTAATCTCAGAGTATCTTCATCCCCAGTGTGGTCCACAACACACTGCAGTAGCTTCCTTTACTAATATCACTGTTAGGCTGTTCTCAGGTGACAATGCATAGCACTGGTTTAATCAAACATGAATCCCCCACTTATCACGAAGTTGCAGCATGTCTTAGGCTTCAGGCAACTCAAAAGCAAAACAGAGAAATAAAATCCAAGATGGCAGAGGATTCATGGATGGGTACAAGAGAGTTTCAGTAGGTGGGCAAGCCATCATGAGCCTCACAGGCCACAGTCACAACCAGGATACTTTTTAAGGGGACATCTCAAGGCATCAAGGGCATCAAACATTAAGAGATGTTTCAGAAAAGCAGCACCAGTTCCAAGGTCAAGTCTGAATTGCTAACTCTTAATGATCTGGATGAACCTGTACAATGACAGGATCATCCAGCTCATTAACTGTACACACTATGTGACTCAGTTTCCTTCTCTAGAGAAACAATTGTATTGACCCTCCTTTGGGGAGTTGTTATGAGGCTTAAATTAGGCAGTATGTGTATGGTGCTTAGTATAATATCTGGCATGTAAGAAAACTGCAATTCCTGTTTTGTTTAAAAATTAATCCAGATAATAGTGTAAAAGAGGGTAAAATGAAAGATAAGAAGAGCTGTTCAAACATTGCCAATCCCAGTGGTCATGCACCTAGTAAAATAGTCTGGCAGTTTCCCATAAAACGAAACATGTGCTTACTATATGACCCAGCAATTACACCTTTGAGCATTTATCTCAGAGAAATGAAAACTTAGGTTTACTCAAAAACCATGTACACAAATGTTCATAAGCAGTTTTATTTGCAATAGCCCCAAACTAGGAAAAGCCCAGATGTCCTTCAACAGATGAATGTATAAACAAACTGCCACAGCCCTACCATGGAATACTGCTTAGCAATAAAAAGGAACAAACAATTTGGATGGGTCTGGGGAGTTACACTGAGTAAAGAAAGCCAGCACCAAAAGGTTATATGCTATATGATTTCCTTTACATAATAACACTCTAGAAATAACCATGGGTAAGTAATTGGTGTTAGGGATGTAGGGGTGGCCATCAAGGGGTAGCATATGAGATCACTGCAGTGACAGAACTGTCCTGTATTTAAATTGTGATGGTGGTCACACAAATCTATACATACAACAAAAATGCATAAAACTATACATACACATACACACCACAAACACCACTGAGTAAGTTCAAATGAGTGCATGTACAACTGGAAATCTGAATTAAAGTCTGTCAACTGATAATTTCAGTTTATTGGTTTTGATATTACACTACAGTTATATAGAATGTATCATTGAGGGAGGCTGGGTAAAGGGTACAAAGAACTCCTCTAGGGGAAGAAGGTTTTGAATGGAAGCATTTCTGGATATGTAATTCCAGAAGAGTTTTGGACAAAGGAGGTAGTTTGATTAAGAATCAGATGATCTGGCCAGGAGTGGTGGCTCATGCCTACAATCCCAACACTTCGGTAGGTCAAGGCAGGTGTATCACTTGAGCTCAGGAGTTCAAGACCAGCCTGGACAACATGGCAAAACCTCATCTCTACCAAAAATACACAAAATTTGCCAAGCGTGGTGGCGTGGTGGGACCCATGGTCCCAGTTGCTTGGGAGGCTGAGGTGGGAGGATTGCTTGAGTTCAAGAGGTGGAGGTTGCGGTGAGCCAAGACTGTGCCACTGCACTCCAGCCTGGGTGACAAAGTAAAATCCCATCTAAAAAAAAAAAAAAAAAAGATCTACTGAAGAGGATCAAAAATAAGCCATATTTTATCCAAAAGAGCTACTCTTTCTGAATGGAGCAGTCCTTATTTGTGTCTATATAAAGCAGGTAAGATGTAACGGCCTCTGCCCATAGTAAGTTAGACCATGAAGTCTGGAAATAGGAATGAATACCCTAGTGGCAAGAAAAATAAACCTGAGCTAAGAAACAGAATTTACTGAAAGTATTGGATAGCTCAGCTCCCAGGATCACTGGTTAGTTGAGATCAGGTATTGGAAAACTACATTCAAATCAGGCAACTGCCTGTTCTTGTGCATTAAATTTTGCTGGAATATAGTCACGCTCATTTGTTCACATATTGTCTATGGCTGCTTTCACAGTACCACAGCAGAGACAAATAATTCCAACAAAGATTGCATGGTCCATAGGGCCTAAAAGCATCTACTATCATGCCCTTTACAGAAAAAATTTGCCAACCACTGGGCTATATAATGGAGCTCAGGAACCAGCCCCGTCAAGGCAATACAGCTTCTCCATCACCACTGCTATTCTTGTCAACAAGATATCATAGCAATTGCCAAAATGTCTTTTCTTCTGTCTCTGTGTTTGCAAAACTAGGAGCAGAGCCAGTCTGGGACAGATGCATGTGATTGGTGGAGCCCGGGGCACATGCCCACAAACTAGCTGCAAGGGAGGCTGGAAACCTGAACCTCAGGCAGACTCTGCATCCCACCAGGACTCATATTATCAGCTTAGGCCAAAACCCAGGAAGGGGTTTCAGACAGCAGGTAGGCAAACACCCAGCACAGAAAAGGAATGTGGGGTGTGGACAAAGCTATTAACCACAACCCAACTGAGAGAGTGTTTACTTTCTGCGGTGAAAGGCAAACACTGGGTTTTTTGCCAGTTTGACCAGTAACAAACAGGTGTTAATCGCTGTCAATATTTGCTAAGCCTGGGCTTCTATTTGTTTACTTTCATCTTCAGTTTTCCCTTGTACCTTTTATATTATATCCTTGTATATTTTTATCCCTGGGTTGTAAATGCTTAGATTTTTTTTAATGTTCTTATTATGGGAGAAAACAAGCAACATCCAAGATCAGGAGCCTCTTCAATTGTGTGCATTTATGAAACTAATTTTAAAAGACAAAGCCAACCAGGCAGCTCTAATGTCCTAACAACTTTCCAGCAGCAAATGGGTTATGTCGACCATAAAGCAACACCTTCTTTCCTTGTTGAATTTGACTATGAGACAAATTACTGAGTATGTTGCCTGTTCAGAGCAAGAGACAAAAAGTTCCAGCAACCTAAAGTTTATAAGCAACTAGAGATAGAAAGGGGAGAGTGTAGTCTTTCAAAGATTATCTCATTAAAACTGTTCTCTTAAATTTAACAGGATTCTATAAATCTTAGATACCATGGATCACATTTCTGGCATCCTAACCTGGTATGCAGGATTTCTAACTCAATGATTTCTTCCAGTTAACAAAAGCCAAATAAGTCCTATTTGGGATAGAGATGGAACAAAAGAGGGGCAGCAGAGGGGTGTGTGCACAAATATGAGATGCGTATCTTTAGTGATGGAGCTAAGTCTTGCAACACTCAAGTTCAAAGCCCTTCAAAACCAGGTATCTCCCAAGATATACCAAAAACCCACTGGCCTTTACAATCACTTCTGAATTCCCTTGAGCAGCTTTAAATTCTCCCCTGGGATTAATCTTAGTTCACTTAGTTCTTCCGTCTTCCCAGAGATGAAACACTATGATCACATACAGGCCACCCCCTCTTTGGAAAACAGTACATGGAATTTTTACTTATGGGAAGTACGTCAGTTTCACAGTAAATTTTCACAAGGCATAAAAAAATGAAATGAAGACTTGTGAGAAGTGATATTCAAAATCTAAAGCTCCAAAGTTAACTTTGGCACATCTGCCAAAAATGATTTTCCAAAGTTGAAAAGACAGAGGCCTGACACAGTAGGTGACACTTCTTTATCAGCTCAAAGCACTCCAGGGCACATAATTAGCACCCAATTAGTTATTAATAACTTAATATTCACACATCTGCTGAAACTTGGTAGGTACACTGTATAATTTAAATGTGATCGTCTCTGTTAGGGTAGGTGCTGTGTATATAATGGATTTGGTTCCACAGAGCAGAAAGCAGGAAAAACTTGGAAGCCTCATCTGCTCCTTTCTACAGGGTACAAATGGTCAACTCAGAGTGAAAAGGATACCCTAGTCCATCTGTAAGAATCCTATTAGATATTATATATATCATCAAACGGACCATTCAGTAAGCATTTGCTGACTGTCTTCTATATGCATTCAGTGTGTTACAGTGGTGTTTTTTTTTTTTTTTGAGACTGAGTCTCACTCTATCACCCAGGCTGGTGTGCAGTGGCGAAATTTTGGCTCACTGCCACCTCTGCCTCCTTGGTTCAAGCGTTCTCCTGTCTCAGCCTCCTGAATACCTGGAATTACAGGTGTGCACCACCATGCCCAGCAAATTTTTGTATTTTTACTAGAGATGGGGGTTTCACCATGTTGGCCAGGCTGGTCTTGAACTCCTGACCCCAAGTGATTCACCACCTCAGTCTCCCAAAGTGCTGGGATTACAGGCGTGAGCCACCTCGCCTGGCCTTGAGCAGATGCTTTAACATACTTCAGATAAAGCCAGGATAGCAATAAAGATATATAAAGCCACTATTACATGCCTGGTGCTGTTTCAAACATTTAAAAAATATGTATTAATTCATTTATTATTTTATTTACTCCTCAAAGACACCCTGTGAGGTAGAGCCTAGTATTATCCACAATTTTACAAATGGAGAAACTGAGGCACAAATTAATATAATTTGCCAAAGATGACAAACCTAGGTGTGGTACAGCCAGGACTCAAACTCAGTTCCAGCTATACTACAGCCTTTGCTTTTAAACATACAGCTAAAGTTAACCTCTTCCCACTCAGGCCTTTTAAAAACTCCGCCAGAGTGGGTTTACACAAGCTAGAAAAAGGTCCTGACTATGTCAGTCAAGATTTGGCTGCAGTCTTGCTCTCACCATGAACACTGTGATTCTAGATGAGCTATTTCATCTCTGTATCATATTATGATTATTCTGAGCTGGAGTCTCGCTCTGTCGCCAGGCTGGAGTGCAGTGGTGCAATCTCAGCTCACTGCAACCTCTGCCTCCGGGGTTGCATCGTATTATTTTTTAAATGGAACTACTACTTTTATTTTCCATATGTACAAAAAGCCTTACCTACCCAACTGGCAAACCAAACATCTCACTCTGTAATTACTAAATTTCCCTCGTCCACAGAGATAAGAAATGGATGGACTTGTGTGTGGAATTTGGAACACAAACCACCCAGTTCACATCAATCTCTCAGGGACCATCCAGTCTCACAACGCCAGGAAGAGGAAAAGAGAGTAACAGGATACAGATATGGGAGAGTGGAGCCCACCCTCCGATCACAAAATACATGTTTCTATGCAGTACCTAAACAGCCCTAGTACCCGGCCACACCCAAGCCACCCAAACCAAAGCATTTAAAACAATGGTGACAGCACTGTATAAAAAAGGCCTTTTTCCAATCTTCTCTCATAGAATATAAGCACTGAAGAATCATCTCTTTCCTAGTTTATTTTCAGTGTTCTTTTTTATTTATTTTTTGGAGACAGGGTCTCCCTCTGGCGCCCAGGCTGGAGTACAGTGGTGAGATCTCAGCTCACTGCAACCTCCGCCTCCCAGGTTCAAGTGATTCTCCCGCCTCGGTCTCCTCAGTAGCTGGGCGTGCACTGCCACGCCTATTTTTTTTTTTTTTCTTACATTTTTAGTAGAGATGGGGTTTTGCCATGTTGGCCAGGCTGGTCTCGAACTCCTAACCTCAAGTGATCCACCTGCCTCGGCCTCCCAAAGTGCTGGGGTTACAGGCATGAGCCACTGCACCCAGCTATATTTTCAGTATTCTATACTTACAAGGTAATGTCACCTTCATACAAAAAAAAAGTCAGAGCATAGGGGTGGGGCTCTTTTTTCCTTAGCTTTAAGAAAATGTTGACTATTCATTTTCATCTACAGATGCTACCCAACCACACCTAAAAGTCATAAGCATAGCATCTTAATGTCAATCTCCAGTAGGAATATTGTTTCTTCTGAAGATGAAGGGAAGAGGATGCAGCTGTATGAACATCTGTGAACCTCGAGACAAGTTCACGAAGCACAAGGAATACCGAAAATATGAGGCCTGGCTTCAGGAAGCTTACAGTTCTGGAAGAAAAAAGAAATTCTCTCGAAAGAAAGTAACATTTCCTAAGCAAAGCACACAAGCAAAAGCTATCCAAAATGCAGGGGGGTAAATAATGCCTCAGCGCCTCCAAGGAATTTTTTTTTTTTTTTGTAGAGGCTCTTGTTATGTTGCCGAGGCTTGTCTCCAACTCCTGGCCTTAAACAATCCTCCTGCCTTCGCCTCCCAAAGCACTGGGATTACAAGCGTTAGCCACAGCACCCAGCCAGGAATTTATTTTAAGGAAAGAAGGATATGGTGAGAGATTTAATTAGGAGGATTTTCATCACAGCACTCATTATAATATCCAAAATACTAAGCACCAATTATTGTTACAATAAGGAAATAGATAAAATCAAGGTATATGCATATGCATTAAACATTTCTATACCACTGATTCTAAAGATTTTAGAACAGTATTTGATGGCTTAGGACAACACTCAAACGGTTCAACGAGAAAGGCAGATTATAAGAGTGCACAATAGTATTCATCTTCATTTTTTAAAAACTGATGTGCATATGTACACAAATATATTAAGGTACTCAAAGTAACTCATATTTATTTTACTTATATTTATTACAATGAACACATGTGGCTTTTATATTAGGAAAACAATAAAAGCTTTTCTGGCAGTACCTTACCATATCTCCTTTTTTCACTTTCAATTATGGAAAATGTCCAAAAACATTAAGATAAACAGAATAAAGAAGTCCTACTCCCATGGACTGGCCACCCAGCCTCACAGATTATGAGCACATGGCCAACCCTGTTTTATGGCCACTCACATTCTCCCATATTATTTGAAACAAATCTCTCAAGTATATCTTTCCATCCATAAATACTTAAGATAGGTGCTTTTAAAATAACAACACAAAGTTATTATTGCACCTACAAAAATTTAACAACTCTAATTTTGCCCCATTTCCAATCAAGGTTCAAATATCCAAATGCCCAGTTTTTACTAGTTAATTCATTTGAGTTAGGATCTAAATAAGGTACATAATGGAGATCAGTTGGTATGTCTGTCTGTCTGTCTGTCTGTCTGTGTCTGTCTCAATCTCTCTCTCTCTCTTTAGAGATGGGGTCTTGCTATGTTGCCCAGGCTAGAATTGAGTAATCTTCCCTTTTCAGCCTCCCAAGTAGCTGAGACTACAGACTTTGGTGGTTATGTCTCAAATTCTTTCATCTGTAACTTTTCTATTTCATCACTTTTTCCTTTCTTGGAATTTATTTGTTAAAGAAAGCAGATTTTTGGTCAGTCTGGAATAGGCCGATGGTATCCCCAACAACACTGTTTACCATGTTTTCCTGTCCTCTGTAGTTCCTGTAAATTGGTACTTGGAACAGATCAGGTATATTTGTTTTTATAAGACTACTTCCTTGGAGGTAAAGTATTCTACAATCAGCGTCAGACAACAGCTTATTGTTTCTGGAGGATATTACCAAATGTTGATGTCTCATGCCCAGATTCGTCAATGCATTAATGAGCTGCAAAATGGCAATCCTCTATTTCCATCACTCCTTCAACGTCCCCTCATCTATGACTTGGTTACTCAGTATTAAAAGCTATTCTTAATTTTAAAAATACAGACATACTATACATCCAAGCTTCTACTACATATAGTATGATCAGAAGCCACAACCAAATGCCTCATTTCCAAGTCAAATCCGGGTTCCAAGGGGTTCCCCAAAGAGTGTAGATGGACAAACCCAAGTTAATGTCCATTCACTTCAAAGGGCAGTAAGGAGAACATGTGGAGTCTGCAGAGAACTCTGGCCTCCCTATTACTCTGCAGTGCCGGAAGCACAATGCAGACCTCTTCTGAGTACTGTGGGTCCAGTCACCAGCTCGTAGAACCAGATCACTCTACATTTGCTTTCCCAGAACCATCTGAGGACACTAAGCTGCTCTCCAAACCCAAAGCAAGTATCCATCACAGAACAGAGGATCTCTCGAGGCTGGCCAAGAAAGGTCCTCACATACACGCAGCAAAGCAGAGCAAAATGACAAACTGTACTTGAGAAACATACAATCAACAGTCTGAACTCAACTGAATGACGGCTTTACAAATTGCAAGGCTGATGGCCCCAAGCAGAGAAAGGCACACACCACAGCCCGGGGTCGGCGCCCGTGGCTAGTGGGCAGCTCTGTGGCTGAGAAAAATGGCCGGAGGAGCCGATTTAATAACTCGGGGTCAGCACCAGGGCTTCTGCCTTGGTCCTTTGATTTTTATAAACTAACAATCCAGGCGCATGGGAAACACAAAAACAACTCTGCAGGTGAGCCCTGCAGTGGCCTTGCGGGTAACTGTACCAGGTTTCTCTCTGGGGCTTCCAGATGAGGAGGCTGGCCATGCCCTCCATATTATCAACAAGGTCTCCTCAGAAGTCATTCATTAGCTAAATGTGCACCAGCCCACAGGAAAGGCACCCAGGCCATTAAATATAAATGCAAAACAAAATTAGACCCATCCATCCTAAACCTCAGCAAGCAAGGTTTACTTCCTGCCTTGTAATTTTTCTGAAAGGCACTGAAATGATAGCCCATGACCGTGCTTCTGGGTGCACTCCTCCCAAATCAACCAAAGAAATTGATTTTTTAAAATCAGATTTCATGAAGACATCTGCTAATACTCCTAAACCTGGATTAAGTTTCTGTATATATAATGATGACCCATCTTTTAAACAGAACCACAAGCCCATCTATAGTGGGACAAAACACAAAAGCCGATAAGCCTTAAATGAATTGGAAACATTTACCTAAATGAGATTTCAGAACTAACTCCATGATTCTTCCTTAAAAACACATCAGTAGGCTGGGCACAGTGGCTCACCAGCACTTTGGGAGGCTGAGGCGGGTGGATCACCTGAGGTTGGAAGTTCAGGACCAGCCTGACCAACATGGAGAAACCCCATCTCTACTAAAAATACAAAATTAAACGTGCATGGTGGCGTGTCCCTGTAATCCCAGCTACTGGGGAGTATGAGGCAGGAGAATCCCTTGAACCCGGGAGGCAGAGACTACAGTGAGCTGAGATTGCAACACTGCACTCCAACCTGGGCAAAAATTTTTAAAATAATTCTCCAAAAAAAAAAAAAAAAAAAATCAGTAAAATGGGTGGCATGGAAAGAAGGCAAGGAGAAATAAACATGTGAAAACGTTTTCTCCCCCAGATTAATAAAAATAATTATTGTTTAACAAACTACCCACTAATACTGCAGTACACAGGATAACCATGTGCTGGTCTTCTTGCCTTCCTGAGGTTTCCACTTTGTTCCCCAGAAGAAACATCCCATAAGGGGCTTTCATCTGTTTCTATTCACTGCTGTATCCCCACAGCCAAGAACAATGCTCGATGGTGGGTATTCTGTATATATTTCAGGGAGGGAGAGGGAGGAAATCTGGAGGGAAGAGAACGAAGAAATGGTGGAGGGGGAGGTAGGAATTTTATTTGTTTCATTAGAACTAGGATTATATCAGAGCTAACAGGCTACTCCAAGGAGATAATGCTCAAAGAGTCAAGATTCAGATTCTTCTCTGTACATATGCCTCTAGTTGCATGTAATCAGAAAATAACCTGCCTGGCCAACCCCTAGCTGAAGCTCAAAGAATCTTCCCCTGATCTCCTCCCATCTCCACACCAAGTTCCTCAAAGGCACCTCAGACAGCAAGGGGCACCATGCAATCCAACAGTTTCTCTTCTGATGGGCAAACACCTTATCACTTAAAACACCGATGGAAGAGAAAAGAAACTGTAAAGTTTACTCCAGATCCATTATATTCAGAAAGCGATCCAAGAAACCAGAAGTAGAAACGTGAAATATCCAAAAGCAAGTGCATCTTGATTAAATCCCTACATTGCCTTTTAAATAACTGCATTTGTGTTAGGCTTCATTTCCTTAAAACCCAAAAGCCCATTTTGCATCATGAAAAGGGTAATGGCAACCATTAGGCTCTGATCAGACAGCTCAGACCCCTGCTAGCCACAAGACTTTTTAAAAGCTAACTTCTTTCCTTTAAGACATTTGCCTCATCTGTTAACGGGATGGTAAGAGTAGCTCCTTTTGGAGTCGTAAAAGGATTAAATATGGTAATGTGCAAAAGCATCTGGTATAGAGTCAGATCCTTGGTTTATGTTCAACAAGTTGTGCTCATCAGGGGAAAGAAGAGGAGGAGGAGGATGATCAACACATACACAATGGAGAGAAAGCCCATTTCAGTGTCGGAAATAGCCCTGGGTGTACACCCCAGGTCCTATTCTCATCTATCCAGAGGGCAGCTTTCATTTTGGGAAAAGACTGATTGTCATCTGTTCTTTGCCCATCAACCACAGCTTCTTTTCTCCCTTAAGGATGCTATGAATTTTCATGTTCACATAAAGCACTCAACCAGGAAACTGGGCTGTCAATCATGGACAATGGGCAGGACTCTTAAGAGGGTAGATCAACAAGGAAAACATCTGGCTGGTAAGAGTTCAAAGCAGGAGGCAAAGCAGTGAAGTTTCCAGTGGAATGCAAACCCAGTTAAAGAGAAACATAGTGTCTGTAATGCTTTGAAGAGTATTCACAACTCCCACTCCATGCTTAGTACATGCTGAGTTTTTACCAAATGAAAAACATAATGGGAAAAAGACAAGGATGCCCACTCTCACCACTCCTATTCAATATAGTACTGAAAATCCTAGCCAGAGCAATCAGGCAAGAGAAAGAAAAGGCATCCAAACAGGAAAAGAAGAAGTCAAACCATCTCTCTTCACTGATGATATGACTCTATACATAGAAAACCCTAAAGACTCCACCACAACACTCCTCAACTGATTAACAGCATCAGTAAAGTTTCAAGATACAAAATTAATGTACAAAACCAGGAGCATTTCTATAAACCAATAATGTTCAAGCTGAGAGCCAAATCAAGAACACAATTCCATTTACAACAGCCACAAGACAAAAGATTAAAATACCTAGGAATACATCTAGCCAAGCAAGTGAAAGATCTCTACAAGAACTACAAAACACTACTGAAAAAAAATCACAGATGACACAAACAAATGGAAAAACCTCCCATGCTCATGAACTGGAAGAATCAGTATCGTTAAAACAGCCATACTGCCCAAAGCAATGTACAGATTCTACACTGTTTTCAAACTACCAATGTCACGTTTCACAGAACTTAAAAAAAAAAAAAAAAAAAAAAAAACCTAGTCAAAAATTCATATGGAACCAAAAAAGAGCCCAAATCCAAAGCAATCTCAAGCAAAAAGAACACAGTTGGATATATCACATTACCTAACTTCAAACTATACTGTAAGGCTACGTGACCAAAACAGCATGGTACTATTACAAAAAACAACAAATACACCAATGGGATAGAATAAAGAACCCAGAAATAAAGCCACACACCAACAGCCATCTGATCTTTGACAAAGTCCACAAAAATGAGCAATGGGGAAAGGATTCCCTATTCAATAAAGACACTGGGAGAACTGGTTAGCCATATGCAGAGGAATGAAACTGGACCCCCTACCTTTCACCATATATAAAAATTAAGATGGATTAAAGATTTAAATGTAAGATCACAAACTCTAAGAATCCTAGAAGAAAACCTAGGAAACACCATTCTGGACATCTGGAAAATAATTTATGACTAAGTCCTCAAAAATAATTGCAATAAAAACAAATACAGGCAACTGGACCTAATTAAACTAAATAGCTCTGCACAGCAAAAGAAAATACCAACAGAATAAACAGACAACTTTTAGAATGGGAGACAATATCTGCAAATATGCATCTGACCAAGATACAATATCCAGAATCTATAAGGAACTTAACAAGCAAAAAACAACCTTACTAAAAAGTAGGCAGGGCAAGGCCAGGCACAGTGGCTCATGCCTATAAGCCCAGCACTTTGGGAGGCCAAGGCAGGCAGATCACTTGAGGATAGGAATTCAAGACCAGCCTGCTCAACATGGTGAAATCCCTCTACTAAAAAAAAATATACCAAAAAATTAGCCAGGCATGGTGGCATGTGCCTGTAGTCCCAGCTACTTGGAAGGCTGAGGTGAGAAGATTGCTTGAACCCTGGAGGCAGAGGTTGCAGTCAGCCAAGATTGTGCCAGTGCACTCCAGTTCCAGCCTGGGTGATAGACTGAGACTCTCTCTCAACAACAACAACAAAAAAGTGGGCAAAACACATGAACAGACACTTCCCAAAGAAAGACATACAAGCAGCCATACACATATGAAAAAATGCTCTACATCACTAATCAACAGAGAAATGCAAATGAAAAACACAAGGAGATACTATCTCACACCAGTCAGAATGGCTATTATTAAAAAGTCAAAAAACACAAAAGATGTTGGTGGAGAAAAGTTAATGCTTATACACTGTTGGTGAGAATGTAAATTACTTCAGCCACTGCAGAAAGCAATTTGGAGATGTTACAAAGAACTTAAAACAGAACTACCATTCAATCCAGCAATCCCATTACTAGGTATATCTCCAAAGGAAAATAAATTGTTCTACCAAAAAGTCTCATACACTCATATGTTCATCACAGCGCTATTCACAATAGTGAAGACATGGAAACAACCTAGGTGCTCATGAGTGGTGGGTTAAAGAAAATGTGGTGCACATACACCATAGAACACTACGCAGCCATAAAAAAATAACAAAATCATGTCCTTTGCAGTAACACAGATGCAGCTGGAGGACATTATCCTAAGCAAATTAACACAGGAACAGAATACCACATACTGTGTGTTCTCATTTATAAGTGAGAGCTAAACAATGGGTACTCATGGACATAAAGATGGCAACAACTGACAATGGGGACTACTACAGTAGAGAGAGAGGGACAGGGACATGGGCTGAAAGGCTGTGGGGTACTATGCTCACTACCTAAGTGACGGGATCATTCATATCCCAAACCTCAGCATCATGCAATATATCCAGGTAAAAAATTTGCACATGTACCCTATGAGTCTAAAATAAACGTTGAAAATATTTCAAAAATTATTCATAATGAGGGTAATCAAAAAAAAGAGAGAGTAATACAAAATAAGCTCAACATATCACCTACTTCTCTAGAAAGAAAAGTGGCAATTCTTTACTTCCTAAGGCATATTCTGCTACAGAAGCGTACAGAATTCTACATTTATGCTTTTCCCAACTAGTAGCAATCTAGTGGTTTAGGTTACGGTAATGGGCTAAATAGTAACCCCTTCACTCCCCTGCAAAAAAGATAAATCTCACGCAGAATAAAACATCTAGGAACCTGTGGGTATCAACTTATAAAAGAGTAAACACAGTTGTCCTTCTGTCAGAGATGTTTGAACCAGAGCAGTTCTATCTTGAGTTGGGTAAAATAAGGCTGAAACCTCTACTAGGCTGCATTCCCAGACAGTTAGGCATTCGAAGTCACAGGATGAGATAGGAGGTCAGCATAAAATACAGGTCATAAAGACCTTGCTGATCAAACAGGTTGCAGTAAAGAAGCCAGCCAAAATCCACCAAAACCCGTAGGGCACCTAGAGTGTCCTCTGGTCATCCTCACTGCTACGTTCCCACCAGGACCATGACAGTTTACAAATGCCATGACAGTTTACAAATGCCATGGCCTATATGGTCCAAAAAGGGGAGACATGAATAATCCACCCTTTGTTTAGCATATTATCAGTAAATAACCATAAAAATGGGCAACCAGCAGCCCTTGGGCCTGCTCTATGGAGTAAACATTCTTTTATTCCTTCACTTTCCTAATAAACTTACTTTCACTTTACTCTATAGATTCACCCTGAATTCTTTCTTGCCTGAGATCTAAGACCCCTTCTTCTCTTGGGGTCTGGATCCCGACCCCTTTTCAGTAATACTTCAGTCTGAATTAATTCCAGGAACCCTACAGATACCTAAACCCCCAGATGCTCCAGCCCCTGATACAAAATGGTATAGGATTTGCATAGAAGCTATGCATGTCCTCCTGTATACTTTAAATCATCTCTAGATTACTTATAATAACTAATACAATGTAAATGTATGTCAATTGTTATACTGCTTTTTTATTTTTTATTATATTGAACTTTTTTATTGATTTTACTCCTGGAGTACTTTCAACCCATAGCCGACGGAATTCATGAATGTACAGCCCACAGACATGAAGCGCCAACTCTATTACCTCACACAAGAAAAGATGTGATTAAGTTAAGTTGTGAGAGAAGGAGTTTATCCGAGATTATCCAGGTAAGCCCTAAATCCAATGACAAGTATCCTTACAGGAGAGTTTGGCCAAGGGACATTTGACAGGCAGAAGAGGAGGCGGCCGTGGGACTATGGAAACCGACATGGAGCCACAAGTCAAGGAATGCCAAGAGCCACCAGAAGCCGAAAGAGGCAACGAACAGATTCTGCTGTGAGTCTCCAGAGGGCAAGGCCCTGCCAACAACATGATTCCTAGCTTCAGGTCTCCACAACTGTGCAAGAATCAATTTCCACAGTCTGAAGCTAGTCTGTTTGTGGTAATGTGTTGTGTACCCCAGAAAATGAATATGGTTACCTCACCTCACATGCAAGTCCATGTGCAGGTAACAGAGTTCAGGGGTCACCTCCTCCTCCTTAGGTGGTCCACGATTCACAAATTAAACCAGGCAGGTACCCAGTTTAGTCATAAAGTGACAAAGCAACTGTGCGCAGCTCAAGGCAGATGGGGCAAGAATGCAGGGAAGGCAGAACACAATTATCAGGTGTTAAAGGAACCGTGGATTTCAGCTGCAGATATGAACACCTGGTATTTGCAGTTGATAAATCAAATATATATTTGAATTACACACATACACACACACACATACACACACACATACAATTTTCTTAAAGTTACCCTGCAATTTTGCAACCTTCTCTACTTTACAAAATCCAGGAAGGAAAGATCATGATCTGTAGTCTGATCCCAAGTTTCACTAATGAACAACCTCTCACCTCCTGGAAACCATCAGAGCCCTCATTTTCCACCTGGGTATCATCTCTGGGCAAGGGTTTCTTAAAACGGCATTGGAAGACCACCAGCGTATTCCCAGGAGCCAACAAATCTGAAGTTTTTTTCATTTCTACGATCATGTAAAAACAAAACATTCCTATTTATGAACAACAAGCCAGGCAAGAACCCTTGTAACTGGCAGTCAAAAGAGACTTTCATGTTAAACCTTAGGTTTACTTTATGTTTGTTGGCCTTGGAACGATTCAGAGTTCTTGCAAGATGCTTTTCCCTTTGAAAGGGGGTCTACACATCACTTTCACGGAGAGATGCTGTGTACAGCAAGGGCCTGAAATATCTGCTTAATACAACAGAAAAAAATAACTACATACAAATATTAAATATCCTTCTAGCAGGTGCTCTTAAACACTAAAAAAAAAAACAGCGTCATTTCTATATTATCAGCTGAAGAGAATGAGCAATAAGACTTTTTTGGTTTTTGCAAGACCACTTGTGAATACTTGCAAATAATAACTTTGTACCACAATTTGGAAAATAGTGGTTGAAGAGTTAACACATCTAAGGACGACAAACTCCTTCTTAAAAGGTTACCAAGAATTTTTTTTGTAATTTTGTCCTTAAAATTCCAAGACTGAGTCACAGTTCCAAGTGATAACCGGAATCCGATTATGATGCTAAGATTGCACACCGTTCTCTTAACGCAATTAGTCCAGTCTGAATAATAATAATTCACAAACATGAATGGTAAGATGGCTATCCTCATAACTCAATGTATAACTTGGTAGGCGAGGTTCTCAAAGGGCTGGGCTGTGTTTGTGGGCAGGAGTTTCCTCGGCAGCAGAGTTTAAATGTGACTGTTACCTCTGTTTGTGGTGCACGGCCAACAGTGATAAACACACACACACACACACACACAAATCCACAGTTGGCAACGCTGGTGAGGACGGAGGCGGGGAAGCAATGCGAGACAGCCCGGGTTGACTCCTAAGAAGTCTCAAGTTCCACAGGTGTGTGCTCCGTCATCACAAACAGCTTCACTTCCTTCTGAAACTGAAACCTGAAGGGAACAGGCTCGGAAGGAACAGAAAGTGTGCTGTTTGATCTGCACAGCCAGTTTTGACACTCAGAAAGCCACAGAAAGTTCTCTGGCCTCCCTTTTCATCCTTGAAATCCAGCCCTTACCAAGGTGCCGAGCACATGATGAGTGTATTATGTGAATGGCTTCACTCAGTTCTCTCAAAAACCTTGTGAGGTAAGTCCTACTACTATCCTCATCATCCAGATGAGAAAATTACGCAAGCTCACCTTCAAGTCACTTGCCCAAGGTCATTCTGATAATAAATAGGACAAGAGCCAGAATTCAAATTCTGGTCTGAACTGTTGGATGAAATCACTAACTAACCTGACCAGAGATACACAAGTTACATGAATAATCCCATAATGCCAGGACATCTTAGTTCTGGTAGAAACGTAAGGATGTTTAGAATTGAAAATATTTCATATGAATATAAAAATGTTAGTCCCCCAACTGCACACAGACCAATGGCTAAGAGAAGACTCTCTTTCCTCCACAGAAATAGCTATGCAGCAGACAGGCCACCCCACTCAGCAATCAGCATATTGATCACTGACATGGATAAGGACAGAGAATGGAGATTTAACCAACTGGCACAGTACCCAAGGTTGAAATGAACAAATCCTATGATCAATCAAAGAATCAAAATTTCAAACTTCCAACAAGGTAGAACCTGACTAATACCAACAGTATGAGATTTTACCAAGTAAAATACTACATTCAGACTAACCAAAAAATCATTATAGTGCAGGAGCAGAGAGAGCAGCATTTCATACAAAAAAAAAAAAAAACGCATTTGAAGCAAATGTTTATACTAGCACTATTCATAATGGTCAAGAGTGGAAACTACCCAAATACCCATAAAGAAACGAGTGGATAAACAACATGTGGTATATCCATCTAATGGACTTTTATTTGTCTATAAAAGGAAAGAAGTACTGATACAACAAGGCTCGGTGCCGTGGCTCATGCCTGTAATCCCAGCACTTTGGGAGGCCAAGGCAGGCAGATCACTTGAGGCCAGGAGTTCAAGACCAGCCTGACCAACATGGTGAAACCCAGTCTCTACTAAAAATACAACAACAAAGAAAAGTATTGATACAACGAGATAGACGAACCTTGAAAATTTTTTGCCAAGTGAAAGAAAACAGACACAAAAGGCCCCCTATTAAATGAAGTGTCCAGAATAGGCAAATTTATAAAATCAGACAGTAATTAGTATATGCTTGGTGTTAAAAGGAAATAGGTAACTGCCAATGAGTATAAGGTTTCTTTGGAGTTTCATAGAAATGTTCTAAAATAAGGCTGTTCTACAGCTCTGTGAATATATACAAAATACTTTAAATGAGTAAGTTGTATACTATAAGAATTCTATCTCAATAAAGCTGTTACCAAAAGAAAAAAAAAGCAACTGAAACATTTAGTTGTCTGTGTGTTTTTGGACAGCAATATACAGTACTTTAAATGCTAGGAAAGCTAAACTGACCTTCAGGATGGCTCAAAGGAAGAATTTACACAAGAATGAAAAAGATTGTCCCCATGAAGTAGTGAGCTCTCCAGGGCTAGAAGCATTCAATCAGAGGCTAACTGTTGGTGAAGAACACTACTATTTCACAGATTCTTGGGATTTGGAAAATAAAATACACTATCAAAAATATATAATTCTATTTAGGGCTGAAATTTCTAAGGAACCATCTCTGAGATATTAAAACTCTAGTATTTGTCATGGATGACATTTAAGTGGCTGAGAAATTAGAAAATAAATTAGAATATAGTCAAGAGTCCAAAATGTGGAGACAGGCTACCTGGAATCAAATTCATAGGCCACCACAGCCTTGAGGAAGCAATCACACTAAGACTAAAGTTTTCAATTTCGTAAAATGATGTCAACAATAATAATCATACTAATAATAATATAGACTGGGTGCCGTGGCTCACATGTGTAATTCCAGCACTTTGGGAGACCAAAGCAGGAGGACTGCTTGAGCTCAAGCGTTTGAAACCAGCTTAGATAACATGGTCAAACCCCATCTCTAGAAAAAAAACAAAAATTAGCCAGGTGTGGTGGCACACGTCTGTAGTCCCAGCTACTCGGGAGGCTGAGATGGGAGAATGGCTTGAACCTGGGAGGTCAAGGTTGCCGTGAGCTGAGATCATGCCACTACACTCCAGCCTGGGTGACAGAGTGAGACTCTGTCTCTAAGAATAATAATAATAATTTATATATGTACCATGTATATTAATACTTTATAGGGTAATTGGTAAAAATTAAACAACATAATGATAAGGCCCTTCTCATAGCATTTCACTGGAACAAGATTTTTAGCAACTCCATCACAGCTTGATTTTCACCAACTCATTTTACTGGATTTCATTTTAACATTAAGAATCTAAGTTCCATGCAACCAAATCAGGCCTGTAATAGGGCTGTTTGACAGGCTCCATCGAGTAGAAGTTAAGTCTTTATTGCACACTCAGGAAGTATGTACGTGCATTTTACAAGGTCTCAGCTCTCCTTCGAACCTTGTCTATTACAAATACAGACTTTAGATGTATTCTCACTTTGAGATCACTTACACTGTCGACTATTTGCAGAGCAAACTAATGCAATCAAACACTAAAGTGTCAAGGAGATGAAAGAACTGCCAAGGTCTGAACTGTATCAACAGCTTGAAATCAACTCACTCAACAGTGTTGTGACAGTATTACACTGGCAAAACAAACACAGCATATCAGATATGGCGTCACATTCCAGCAGTTTATTTCTCAGACTTATAGAGAAATATCCCATCATTACAGTTGTTCCCAAAGGATAAGCACAGGCATTCATTTCAGACAGTTAACTCTGCAACAAATGCTTAGTGACCTCACAGGAGAAGAGGGGAAACTTTCAAACCTCTGCTGAGTGGTGATCAAAAAGTTTTGTCCTGCGATCTGCTTTAAAAAGAACTCTAGCCTAAAATTTTAGGTTTCCACAGAAAAAGCATTTGATAAAATCCAACACTGCTTCATGGTTTAAAAAGAAAAAAGCCAGGGTGTGGCGGCTCACACCTGTAATCCTGGCGCTTTGGGGATTTTTGTTTCAGTAAGAAATTTATATATATAGATCATATGGTGGGCGGATCTCTTGAGGCCAGGAGTTCAAGACCAGCCTGGCCAACATGGCAAAACCCCTTCTCTATTAAAAAACAAAAATTAGCCGGAAGTGGTGGCACATGCCTGTAATCCCAGCTACTTGGGATGCTGAGGCATGAGAATCGCTTGAACCCAGGAGGTAGAGGTTGCAGTGAGCTGAGATCACACCACTGTACTCCAGCCTGGGTGACAAGAGTTGAGCCCCTGTCTCAAAAACAACAAAACAACAACAACAAAACAACAAACTAGGAATAACGGAGCATTTCCTCAACCTGAAAAAGGGCGTCTCTTAAAAACTCACAGCTTAATGCAGTAAAGCTAAGCTGGAGGGGAAAAAAAAACTCACAGATAACATCATACTCAATAGTAAAAGATTATGTATTTTACCTCCTAAGATAAGGTACAAGATAAGGATGTCTGATCTCACCACCTCTATTCTGGAGACCACCTCACTTCTACACTGAGGTTCTAGCCAGAGCAATTAGGCAAGAAAAAGAAATAAAAAGCATACAGATTGGAAAAGAAGAGGTAAAACTATTTCTATTTGCTAATGACATAATTTTATATACAGAATATCTTAAGGAATCCACAAAAAATACTATCAAAGATAATAAAGTTTACCAAGGTTGTAGGATACAAGATAAATATACAAAAATCAATCATATTTTTATACATTAGCCATGAACAATCCAAAAATGAAATTAAAAGCTGTGTTTCACATCATTTTATCCCAAATAAATTCTAAATTTAGAATCTATAGGCTAGATCTATAAACTCATCCCAATGACTTTCATTTCTGACTCCTGGAAAACTACCTGTATTGTACAACCCACTAGAGATTCACTTATTTGATTAAAAATGCTTACCGAGTGCTTCCTATATTTCAAGTACTGCGGGAAATAGCAGAGAACAAAGAATCCCTGCCATTTCCATCATGAAACTGACACTCTAGTTGGGAATAAAACCCAACACACCACACGAATGAACAATAAGGACAACTCATAGGTGCTAAGTTCCCATAACAAAGATAAAACAGAGAAGAGAAATGTAGGTTCATAGGAGGGTAGGATGTGCTTTAGAAACAAAGATCAGAGAAGCCTCCCTAAGGAGGTGACATTCTAACAATGCGCCAAATCAAGAAGAAGGGTGATAGGGATTACTCTTTCTATGTAACTGGAACATCATGTGTTATGAACCCTGGGGTGAAAACAAGTTTCATAAATTCTGGAAACAGCCAGCATACAAAGTAAGCAAGAGGGCTAGTCCTGAAGGAAAGACAGAAGCCGGATCACGTGGAGTCTTGCAGGCCATAGTCCAGAGTGAAAGATTTACCATACAGGTAATGGGATGCCATGGGCAGTGGGGAGGGGGAAGAAGGGGATGAAGGAAAGTGATGTAATGACTCTAGTTCTTGTGAAATAATTAGAAATGCTCAACTTAAACACATGCTTACATTAAGACTTGCTGTGTGGACCTTAGTATGTTGCCGTGCCTCTCTGGGTTATTATCTAAATTATCATAACTGCCTCCCACAGTTTCAAAATAACTAGCAGATGATGTACCCAGAAGCTCTCTGCAAACTGAAAAGGGCTGCTGTGCCTATGCCCATGCCACCCTGAATGTGCCCAGTCTCATCTGAAAATGGCTAAATGTACAGCAAAATTATCATCCTCCTCACTGAGGCCTTCCCTAATATCCTAGAACAGAAGTGATTTCTTTCTCTAGAAACAAAGAGCACTTTATCTGTCAACCTCTTTCCATTCTCATCACTTGTTATCAATTATATGCATTACCTATGTGCCTTATACCTTCCTCCAGACTATAGATTCGTGTGTGTGTGTGTGTGTGTGTGTGTGTGTGTGTGTGTGTGTGTGAAACAGGGTCTCACTCTGTCACCCAGACTGGGGTGCAATGGCACAATCATGGCTCACTGCAGCCATGACCTCACCAAGCTCAGGTGATCCTCCTGCCTTAGCCTGCAAAGTAGCTAAGACTACAGGCGCATGCCACCACGCCCAGCTAATTTTTTTGGTATTTTTTGTACAGATGAGGTTTTAGTATGCTACTACAGATGCACACCACCATGCCCAGCTAACATTTTTGGTATTTTTTGTACAGATAAGGTTTTGTCATGCTGCCCAGGCTGGTCTCAAATTCCTGGGCTCAAGCAATCTGCCCACCTTGGCCTCCCAAAGTGTTAGGATTACAGGTGTGAGCCATGACACCCAGCTGACTCCAGATTCTTGACCGAAATCTCACCTTTGCAGAACTGATCACTCCCTATATGTGGCTCCCACTGCCTCCAATCCAGGCTACAATCACAGCATCTGTATCATTTTACTGCAATTGATTATTTACATTTCCCTCTTTGTCACTGGATTACAAATTCTTTGAAGGGAGGTTCCACATCTTGTTTATATCTGTACCGCCAATGCTTACATCAAAAAAAAAAAAAAAACAAGGGGAAGCTTTTCAGGTATTTGCAATTTTCCTTTTCTCTACTGATCCAGAAACAGTCTCCCCAACAACTCAGTAGAATAAGCACTTTCATAGTATTTAAACTACTTTTGAAAATACAGAGCTTAAAAACTTTGGCAATATGGATTTGTATGTAGCAAATCCAATTTTTAGAAAATAATATACAACAGACCCCTCCTTATCTGAGGGGGGACACATTCTGAAACCCCTAGTGGATGCCTGAAACCATGGATGATACCAAACTCTATATATAGTGTGGTTTTTCCATACAAATATATCCATGATCAAGTTTAATTTATAAATTAGGCACAGTAAGAGACTAACAATAACTAATAAGACAGAACAAATATGCCAACATACAGTAATACAAGTTATGTGAATATAGTCTTGTGCTCTCTTTCTCAAAATGTCCTATCATACTATATTCACCTAATTTTCAGAATGCAGTCAATCGCAGGCAAATGAAACCACAGAAAGCAAAACCACAGATAAGGGCGGACTACTATACTAATTTAACAAATCTGCTAGAAATGTTTACACCTGGCAAAAGGTTGCCACCCATTTTTTTTTCCTTACCATACAATTTAAAGGTAGTAGTAAAAAACTAATAATGGTAAGCTCTGATTCCTCACTTCTGATAACAATTCCCTCCTTCCAATAATCTGAAGATTAAATTTTCATTAATCTTAAAAAATATGTTTTTTAAGTGACAATTACTATAGCACTTTGGTGCAAGTACACGAATATTTCTTTCTACCTTTGTTGTCAGAGAGACTTGAGATGATAAATATTTTGAACCATGCTAAACCACAAACACATTGCAATGAATGTCAGCTCAACTGAAAAATTTGTTAGGTTGAGTCCATCTTTAAAAAGATCCCCTCCTAAAGAGCTCTACAAAGAAAAATGGAAACTTCTTTTTCCCCCCTGATCAGAGAGGTTGACAGGACAAAACATCTTTTACTTGAGAAAAAGTCGTATTAGTAGGAAAACACAAAATACTAGAGTATTAAACAGGCATGTTACAGTTTAGTGCTTAAAACACTAAGAAAACTTAAATATTTTATTTCGATGTAACTTCCGTATTCATACCGGAAGGTGGAAAGCCAGAAAAGTGGAATTTGTTAACATTATGCAAGTTAGCTCAAGTCAGCTCCTCGAGAAGGAAGTTCATGGACATGTCGAACTAAATGAATACGTATCTGAAAACCTGCTCTGACTACAACTCCAAAAAGAAGACCCAGAATATGCTCTAGGAGGCAAGTTTACATTTCTCACCCCATCATTTATTTTGAGCCAATAATATAATCTATTTAAAGCACATATCCAGTCAACCAATTCCTAGCACTCTAAGGCCACGAACACCACTTAAATGCATGTCTCAGTCACGAGGCCATGGACAGGGTCTTTGGGCACTTTACCAAAATTTGAGTAACTTCTCCAGTTCTATGGTTTATTGACCATTACTTGAAAATGCTGCACTCCATCCACCTGCTGTTGAACAATTTTTTTTATTTTTAGTAGAAACAGGGTTTCACCATGTTAGCCAGGATTGTCTCGATCTCTTGACCTCATGATCTATCCACCTTGGCCTCCCAAAATGCTGGGATTAACAGCCATGAGCCACTGTGCCGGGCCCTAATTTTGCATTTTTAGTAGAGACGGGTTTCTCCATGTTGGTGAGGCTGGTCTTGAACTCCCGACCTCAGGTGATCTGCCCGCCTCAGCCTCCCAAAGTGCTGGGATTACAGGCATCAGCCACCATGCCCGGCCTCTGTTGAACATTTTAATGCCAGAGCTCATTTCTAGCATGGTGGCTCATCACCTTGACAGAAGGATCTTTGAAAGGCTAAGGAGCCTAAAGCTGAATACATGTACACTTACATGTACACTCACAAGCCAGTTAACATAGAGAGGCTCTAGGAGATCCACTGGAATCTTTTTTTTTTTTTTTTTTTGAGATGGAGTTTTGCTCTTGTTGCCCAGGCTGGAGTGCAGTGGCACGATCTTGGCTCACTACAACCGCCTCCCAGGTTCAAGCGATTCTCCTGCCTCAGCCTCCCAAGTAGCTGGGATTACAGGCACGCACCACCATGCCCGGCTAATTTTGTATTTTAAGTAGAGACGGGGTTTTGCCATGTTGGACAGGCTAGTTTCAAACTCATGATCTCAAGTGATCCACCCGCCTCGGCCTCCCAAAGTGCTGAGATTACAGGCATCAGCCACCGCACCCGGCTGGAATCTATTTTTTATTATTACTTCACAAACTCCACATGCCTTCAAAAGAATCTACAGTCAACTTTTACCCCTTTTATCTCCTTACCTGAGACCAGAAAAGCAGTATCAGTTACAAGGTTTAGGAAGAGAGTGCTTTCCCGTCAATGCCCACACTTGGCAAGGAGCTTTCTTCACAAAGATCTCTCTCCACTACAGCATGGAGACTTGGTCAACTTTGATGTTAAAACAAAGAAGCAGTGCAGATGAAGGGCTAAGTCATTTCACAGCAATTAAACCTACCAGTGTCTGTCTGCCCTTCCTAGGACCCTCTTTTACTGAGAAAATATTTGGGGTATAAATCTAACTTACGGGTTGAGCACGGTGGCTCACGCCTGTAATCTCAGCACTTTGGGAGGCCAAGGCCGGCGGATCACAAGGTCAGGAGTTCAAGACCAGCCTGGCCAACATAGCAAAACTCCATTTCCACTAAATTTAGCCAGACGTGACAATGGGCACCTGTAATCCTAGCTACTCAGGAGGCTGAGGTAGGAGAATCGCTTGAACCCAGGAGGTAGAGGTTGCAATAAGCCGAGATTGTGCCATTGCACTCCAGCCTGGGCGACAGAGACCCCATCTCAAAACAAAAAAATAAATAAATCTAACTTTAGAGAACCTGGAAGTTCATGCAGGTGCGCTGAAATAACTGCCTGAAGGCACAAATGTCTCTATTTCCTGAGTATCCCTCCTACCTGTCCCTAAACTTCCCAAATGAAATCAATAAAAAGTAACATCATGGTGAAAATGCACAGCAGACATTTCATTGAAAAACAGCCCACATTACCTACCGTCTTGGAGAACATATGTGGTATGTTTGTTACAAACTCAGCTTTAAACAGACCTGAGTGTTTACCAACAAAGATGCTTATGAGCTGTGAGACCGTGATCAACTTACTCAAGCTCAGTTTCCTTTCCTTCCTTGTAAAATAGGGGTGATTCTTATCTTGCAGGATTTGGGGATGAATAAATGAGCAGTATGGCACAGGGTCAGGGCTGGATGAGTGGTGGCTGTTCACCTCTCCCTACCTTACCCCACCCCCAAACTGCTTCAACTTAACCACGCCTTTTTCCCAAATCCAAATAAATTACCATCACCTCCGACATTACATCATTAGAAGCTGACAGGACCAGGTGCAGTGGTTCATGCCTACTCACATCTGTAAGTAATCCCAGCACTATGGGAGGCTGAAGCTGGTGGATCACCTGAGGTCAGGAGTTCAAGACCAGCCCGGTCAACATGGTGAAACCCTAACTCTACTAAAAATACAAAAAAAAAAAAAAACTAGCTGGGTGTGGTGGCGCAGGCCTGTAGTCCTGGCTACTCAGGAGGCTGAGGCAGGAGAATCACTTGAACTGGGAGGGAGAGGCTGCAGTGAGCCAAGACCACGCCATTGCACTCCAGCCTGGATGACAAAGTGAGACTCCATCTCGAAAAAAAAATTAATTAAAAATTAATTAATTTAAAAAAATAAGTTGACAGGGCAATGTTGCTAGAAAAAGAGAAAAATAGCAAGAAAACAGAAGGGAAGAGGGAAAACATTTATGTTTAAGTGAAACAAAAAAGACTTATATATCTAATTCTTGTTTATCTTATTCCCCAGTGCCTAGCACACAGCTAAATCCACAGTCAGAACTCCAAAATACACTTAGAGCATGAAAGAAAATACAATAGGAAAATAATGGCTTAATGTTGAGACTAGGGATGTATCTGTCTGTCCTTAAATCCTGGCTTTTCTCAATTATCTAAACTTAAGACCGAAGGTATGACTGAAAAAGCTCGGCACCGCTCCACGTGAGCCAGTGCTCTCTTCACTCAGGAATGTTTGACCAAAGGGCAGAGAGATTTTCCTTTGGTTTGATTTACAATGAAGCTGCAAAACATTAAACCACACCTCACTTGACCTTAACAAACCCAGGACACAGGAGAATAGATGTATTCATTTCCCCCAAGTTCTCTCACTACTTGATTCTTTCATATTTTAAACTTATTTTAGTAACTTTCTACTGGATTCAGCAAATAAAGAATCCTCCCATTGATAATTAAACACCTGCTAATTCCTACAAAAGCAATCTAAAATTTAAAAAAGTGAACAGTCTGATGAATAAAACATTTCCTTTATTCCATGGAGCTGAGTTCAAATAAAGGAAAATGGGTCATTAAATAAAACCTGTCAATTCTGCGAGACTTGGTTGTGCAGTTAGTGACCATATTTATACTTAGATTACTTTGAGGTAAAAAGGTTATCTATTTAAATATTCATTACCCCACAAATACTTAAAAAGTAGTAGGCCTGAGAAAGCCAGCAGCCATCATAAAGAATAGAACACAGGTAAAGTCATTATTTTTTAACTTTCTATTATGAATATTTCCAACATTCAGAGATAGAAGAGTCCCCACATAACCATTCCCTTATCTTCAACAACTATAAGGCAAATTTTATTATTTTAAGTTTTTGTACTCCAAACCACACCCTACTCCAACCAAATTATCCTAAAGCAAGTTCCAGACATCATAATTTCCCTTATAACTAATTCACATCTATCACGAAAAGATAAGGACTCCTTTAAAAAGTATAATTCCAACACTACTATTTTGTCTGTATCTTAAAAGTGACAATAATTCCATAAATCAGATAACATCTAGTACTCAAATTTCCCTACTTCAAAAAAATGTGTTTTTAACATTGATTTGTTCAAATTCAAAGTCCACACACTGCATGTGGGTGATAGGTCTCTCAAGTCTCTTTTAATCCAAAGGTTTTTCTCTGCCTCTTGAAGCCGCTTGATACATAAATTGGATGTAACAGGATCATCTGTAGTGTAGAATTCCCCTCATCGTGGGTTTTGCTGATTGCGTTCAGGTGTCCCATTTTACAACAGGCTGTATCCCCAGCATTTGATCAGAAGCTTGATCTGATTTGAACTGCTATTCCTTTTTCTAAGAATACATCCTAGGAGCCCACGTAGGCCATGGAAATGAAACTGGATGGCAAACGTAAAATATATCTAATAATCTGCCAGCCAGCCTCTCCTCCACCAGCTTTCACCCTGACATTGCTGGGAAGTGGAGCATCTGCCCGGCTTTGGCACCCAGAAGCAGGATGTGTGCAGCAATAGTGAAAAGCGAGGCTCTTACTTCCCTGGCTGGGACCATGACTCTGGGAAGGTTCACAATTCTGTGGATATAGACAGTGCTAATCGCAATGTCATCTTTCTGTCTCATATTCCAATATTCCAATTCCTTGGTGTATGTGGGTTTTGAACGGTGATACTGTAAGTGGAAAAGGCAGCATTCAAGTCACCTACCCATTTCACATTCTGCCAGTATGAAAGATGCAACCCCTAATGTTTTACATTAAATAAAAAATAGACTTCAGGCTACCAAATCCCTTTTTTAATGGCACACCAGCAGGCAAATGCAGATTTTCTGGTAATAAGCAATGTCCGCTATCCCTGCTAAGGGAGGGAAAAGAAACAAAAAGCAAAACACAGCCTTTCTTTTTTGCTGCTGTCAGGATGGACAATTAGAGACTAGAGTAATGCATTTTTAGTTTTTAAAAAAGCTTTATCGGGAAAAAGTTGTCATAAAGTCATTGATCTAGGAAGCAGTAAGAGACGTCATCAATTTTGCCTTACACTTGAATCACACTCTTGATTCCTATTCAGCTGTATTTCAGTTATGCCTTTTATTTGAAGACAAGCCCCTAAAAACACATAATGTCACCTAAAAGTGATCTCCCCCCTCCCCCCAAAAAAACCAACCCTGTTGGGACAGGAAAGTTTATTTAATGCATAAATGCTTTGCTCAGGAGGTAATGGTCTCAATGCTTGAAATATTTGTAGAGAAAAAGAAAGCAACCATACGAACACTGGGTTTCAAATGTAAATGGAGTTGAAGAAGTTCTGCAACACTAAAATCTTCAGCATTTTTAAATTTTTATACACGGAATGTGATTTAAGCAAGTCCCGCCTTAGTGAGCTTACGTTGGAGGCTGAAATATTTACGAGTGTTCTTAGACTTGTTAAATATCCCAAGGCAGCCTGTCTTGGGCACTCTGTAGTGGACACTCTAGGGCCCAGTAAATTCATCAAGAGCACCAAACATCTCATGACGTGTATGACTATGACCACATCCAAAGTATGGAATAATAAACAGTAGACCCTTATATTTCCCAGTCATGGGCTGGAAACACACCCAAGTAAATACTCAAATCCAAGAGCGTCCTAAGAGCTGATAATTACCAACCTAAAACTAACTGGAAATGTGAATAGTCCCTTTACAAGCTCTTACATTCTAGAAGTTGAGTTTAGCTGATAGGTTTAAAATATGAGAGGCAAATTAAAAATCCTTCTACAACAGGACAATTTTGAGGGGGAGGGAAGCAATTTTTCATGAAGATGTATTTGATTTTTTTATAAAGAGTTTCTGTAATCAGCAAAAGGGTGAGACTAAAGTTTGACTGATAATGTTATCTATGTACTTTTTTTTTTTTTTTTGAGATAGAGTCTCACTTTGTCGCCTAGGTTGGAGCGCACTGGTGCAATCTCAACTCGCTGCAACCTCTGCCTCCCAGGTTCAAGTGATTCGCCTGCCTCAGCCTCCCAAGTAGCTGGGACTACAGGCACACACCATACCATGCCCAGCTAATTTTTTTTGTCACTTCATTAGAGACAGGGTCTCACCATATTGGTCAGACTGGTCTCAAACTCCTGACCTCAGCCTCCCAAAGTGCTGGGCTTACAGGCTTGAGTCTCTGCACCTGCCCTGTATGTACTGTTGTGAGTTGAATCATATCCCCCCTAAAAAAGGTATGTTGAAGTCCTAACCCCCACCCAGTACTTCAGAATGTGACCTTACTTACAGACAGCATCCTTATAGAGGTAATCAAGTTAAAATGGGGTATTAGGTTGCACCCTAATAGAATATGGCTGATGTCTTTGAAAAGAGAGAAAATGTGAACACAGAGACACGCGTAGAAGGAAGATGACACAAAGTGACTCAGAGAGAAGGCCATCCACAAGCCAAAGAAACTCAAGACAGATCCATCCCTTCCAGCTTCAGAAGGAATCAACCTGCTGACACGTTGACCTCAGACTTCCATCCTCCAGAACCGTGAGACAGTAAATGTCTGTCATCTGAGCCTCCCAGTTTGTGGTACTTCGTTACAACAACCCTAGCAAATTAATACACATCCCTTTGTGTGATAGGTGATGATGGTAACAGTCATTTAAAAAGAAAAGTAGCAGCTGCCAATCACAGCAGGAAGTACTGTGTATGCACTATTCTTGAATCCTTAGAATGACCCTAGAAGGTGAGTACTACTATGCTCATTTTGCAGATGGGGAATCTGAGGTTGAGTAACAAGAACTGCATTCTGCTGCTGCTAGCAGAGGCTTAAACCTCTAAGGGTTAATCTTCTTTCATATAAGAAGTCTGCAGGTATTAATAGAACTCAGCACCCCAAAGATGGCTTTTCCCTCAAGGGCCCAAGATGGATGCTGTAGCTCAAACTACCACATCTGTATTTTGTATCTGAAATGCAAAATGTGAAAAATCAAAAAGAGCATACTTCCACCTTCCAGTGTCCCTGGAAGTCGAAAACAACAACTTCTACTTGGAACTCACTGGCCATCCCTACTGGCATGGGAAGTTGGGAAATGTAGTTTTTTAGTTGGGTTCACTGCCATGCCTAATTACAAGGACTCAGAAGGAAGGAGGAGGGGGTATATTTTGATTCAGCTTATCTACCAGAGGCCCAGGGAAGTTATAATCCTGCCCCACTTCATAGCTATTAAGTGGGAGAGTTGGGATTCAAATTCATGGGATTGTCTTAATTCCCAACCCATATTGGGACAGGGGACCACCATGGGATACTGCACTCTCAGCAAACCCAAAACTTTTATCAAGGGTGGATCCAAAGTGTAAAGGAATTGGAGAGGGTTTTGATCTGCTCCTGAGTTCAGTGGCTGCTCTTTTGGGGCTTCAAGGTAAACCGAGTACCTGAATGCACATGAACGCATGGAAGTAGTGAGGCTACCAGAACTCTGGATACGCCTCCAACAACAGTGTTCCCAAATAAACACCAGAGGCTGCATCCGGTGGCTGGCAATAAAATTTGGGAATAGACTCATCCTGCCTGCTCCTGTCTCCTCAGATGTTTTGTTTCTTCAAATGATATTTATAATCCTCAAAACGGTGAGGCCTTCCACAGGTAGCTCTGTATGTGGCATCTACAAACAGCAACGGAAGCTTTTGTGTCTTCTTTAATTGCTCCTTTCCAATTATAGAAGACCTATTTATAGGCATCCACTCTACAGCATTGTCAATATTTTCTCTTTGCTAACTGAAAGAGATTTCTTTCCCAATTTTAGATACTATCACTTAACCAAATTCTCTAGCCTGGTGTAAAGGTAAAGAAAACTAGGTGTAGCCCCAAGCTATACCTACCTCCTGAACAAGTCATTCACTCCCCAGGGCTTTGGGGAGAGTTGGGAGCCTCTTCCTGCTCCAATGTTTGAAATTGCACTCTATGATCAAAGCCCTGCACTGGATAACCTTAAAGAAAGCAAGGCCTACTTGTAATTAACCTCAAGGTCCTTTCCCCGCAACTTCTCCATGTTCTAGTCCCCCAACTTTCATCTGCCTTATCCATGCAGTTGTCCTCCCCAGCCATCCAGATCAGAACCTCTCCCAAAGAGGGATCTGAGTCTTGGGATCGCCATCCTTAAAAACAAAACATGACCCATTCAAAAGTGGGCAAAGGATATGAACAGATACTTTTCAAAAGAAGACATATATGAGGCCAAAAAACATGAAAAAATGCTCTTCATCACTGCTCATTAGAGAAATGATAATCAAAACCACACTGAGATACCATCTCACACCAGTTAGAATGGTGATCGTTAAAAAATCTGGAGATGAGAGGATGTGGAGCAATAGGAACACTTTTACACTGTTAGTAGGAGTTTAATTAGTTCAACCATTGTGGAAGACAGTGTGGCAATTCCTCAAGAACCTAGAAATAGAAATTCCATTTGACCCAGCAATCCCATTACTGGGTATATAATCAAAGGATTATAAATTGTTCTATTATAAGGACACATGCACACGTATGTTCATTGCAGCACTGTTTACAATAGCAAAGACTTGGAACCAACCCAAATGCCCATCGATGATAGACTGGACAGGGAAAATATGGCACATATACACCATGGAATGAGTTCATTTCCTTTGTAGGAACATGGATGAACCTGGAAACCATAATTCTCAGCAAACTGACACAAGAACACAAAATCAAACACCGCATGTTCTCACTCATAGGCGAGTGTTGAACACTGAGAACACATGGACAGAGGGAGGGGAGCCTCACACACTGAGGTCTGTG